>JBAKBP010031766.1:0-24036 GCA_037953745.1 Lithodes maja
CACTCACTAAATCCACCCCTCGTGATAGGCGATGCAGCCCCGAGGCGGTCTATGGTGTCGTCAACTCTTGATAAGGTATAGGCGTCTGTCAGGGATAATGCACACACACTCTCGCAATCAACACACTCACTAATCTTGCCACTTAACACCGGTTGCAAAGTTACAGGCAACGACCACTCACGACATTCCTTATCCCTCAGACCCTTCGTCCACACGTAATCCAGCTCTGCTTGCACCATAGGCTGTCGAGCAGGATTTATACGGTAGGGAATTAAACTGAGCCTTGCACTATCTCCAGCCTGCATGTCGGATTCTACCCCGTACATCAGGCCTGGAGAAGCAACAAACATGCGAAAGTACTGCCATAGCCTAGTAAACAACTGCCTTGCACTGTCTCCACGAACAACATGCCTAGTGCCCTCCACAACCCCAGCCGAGACCGCAGCTTCTAACCTGTAGTCTCCCTCCTTCTCCACCTTCGTCCCTAGAACAGCCAGGTCATGAGAGGGACAATCAGTACCACCTGTGCAGTCACTCCCACAGTTCATTATTGCTAAGGCTTCCCCGCCGATACCGTACATGCGCACCCCCGCATTCCTTGTGACGACATCTGCCTGCTCAGCATCACCGCTTTTAGAGACATGGCCAGATACAGTCGGTCTATGGTAGGGCTGTTGCATTAGACTAGAGCAGCATTGGGAGGCTATGTGACGACCGGGCACATCCACTCCACAGCCAACCTCACCAATCTGCTCAATGTCCTCCTTTTGACCACCACCCTGGGCAGCCATGGGTCGACCCTGACCTGGCAACCATGCCAAAGCCTCGTCGCCCACCTTGAACCACCGAAACAACGAGGCTAACGGTCTTTCAACATTCACGTGACCTGCCCGTGGAACATCTTGCACCGCCCGAGTTGTGAGACTCAGGGGCTCGGCATGACCAGTGGGGTATGAACCGAGCTGGTGCTGGAGTGCTGCACACTGCTGCTCAGGCAGGTGCTCTAGCGCTTCCACAGCCACCAGACTCGTGTCCCCCGCCCACTGCTCCGCCGAGACATGACAATCCCTACTCTCCTCCACCTGTGCCCTACTGCCCCCCTCTCCTTCTCCACCTTGGCCGCGGCAGACCAACGCAGGGACAGTAGGCTGCTCAGGTGGTTGCCTCACAAACTCCTCCAACAGGTTCACATGACATGCTTCCCCGTCCTCGTGTTTGATCTCGACAGCACCATTCTGAACTTTCCGGATCCTCCAACTGCAAGTTTACAAATATCTGAGGGAACCAACCTGTCTAGATGCTTCCGAAGCAACCCAAGTCCTCCCCCAAATATCAAACTGAGCAACCCCTTTTTTTCTCTCCGTGTGTAACGTTGCTGCCCCGGAGTCTCTTCCTGCCCTACCTCCTTACTAGCTGTGACAGGTCCTGGGGCCTCTCCAGACTCTAACATAGGTGCCAATACTGAATCACCCGGGAGAGCCGCCGAGTCAAAACTCTTAAAACCAACTCCAGCTTTAGCCTCCTCCTGTTGATCGTTCCTCCGCTGGTCTGAAGACGGAGGACTAGGCTGTGACACTTTAGCTGCCCGAGCTCGGGTGACAACACACGCCATGGGGTTGTGCCTGGCACCGCTCGACCCACTCTTGCTCTTCCCTACTCACGTCGGCCGGCCTCTCGGCAACGACTAAGGGTAGAACCTCAGAAGCGGGCATTGCAAAGTCGTTGCCGAGAAGAAGGTCGACGCCCTCCACTGGCAGTTTCTCCACAATCCCGACATCCAATTCACGTGCACACCATCCACCTCCAACTCCAACCGCACCCAGCGGGTATGACCGAGTTGCATTAATACCCTGCACCACTACCACCCGAGCCGCGTTTATAGGGTAGCCAGTCAAGTTGTTCATCAGAGTCTGGGAAGCACCTGTATCACGCAAGACCTCTACTCCATGCTTGCGCCCCGCCCACATCACGCAACCCCGCCCTCTATGGTCGCAAAAAAACATCCTGAGCAGGGTTCGAGCCTCCCAGGGTGCTTCTGCATTGGCTGTTCCTCAGCCTCTAACGAACTGCCCCGGGCAACTCAGAAGACTTCGGAGACACACCAATGTTGCAGGCCAAAGACACAGCTGCTGTAGGTGGTTTGCTAGGACAGACTCTTGCAAAGTGCCCCTTTGTATGACAATGATAACACTCCAACTCCCCTTTGGGCTTCCCTTGGTACTGGGAAGGGCCCGGCCCCTTCTTAAATGGGACGGTGCTAGTCTTGTGGTCAGTCTTGGTATCATGGCTCTTGTACTTGTTTGCATAATGTATATCACTAACTCGGGGGGGTGGGGCGTCACGCCCTTGTTACCTGCTCACTACGCTGGGCAGACCCGCACCCACGAATTAGTGATAGCCGGAGGTCAGCCATCTCAGCTGCCTCCCTGTAGAGTTTTTGGGTTCTTTTCTTTAATAGTTAAAGTCATTTCTGCACCAGTACACTTATAAAACTGCTCGAGCAGAAACAGCTCAGTCAACTGTTCGGCCGTCTCAGCTTTCTCAGAACATGTCCAGTTTTGTAAGTGCATCTTTTAAGTCCCGGGCATGTTCAAGAAAGGTCGCCTCCCTAGTCTTTGTAACACCCCGAAACTTCAATCGATATGTTTCCGGTTTGCAACTCGTATGCCCGTAGGACAGCTCTCTTCAATACTGGGTAGTCAATGCAAGACTCTAAAGGCAGTGCATCATAAGCCTTCAGACCCTTACCCGTAAGTCTTGAGGAGACTAGAGATGCCCACTTCTCTTCAGGCCAATTATGCTCCCTACACTTCTTCTCAAAACGATTAAAAAATTCTGTGACTTCAGTTTCACTAAATACCGGCACCAATTGACTAAGTGGGACAAGGACTGTTCTCTTACTTGGCCCTCACGGCCCATCCGAGTCCCTGTCGACTCTGCACGAGTCTTATCTAAATCTAATTTAGCACAATATTTCTCTGAGTCCGTACCTAAGCTCAGCCTCGTGCCTCCTAACCTCAGCCTCATGCCTCCTAGTCTCATTCTCAATCTCATGCCTCCTAGTCTCATTCTCCTGCTTCCTAGCCTCAGCCTCAATCTTAGCAAGCTCAAGTTTAAATACCATATCTGGAGACAGGCAGGAAGAGGGAGCTGCCCACTACTGAAGGAGGGGGGGCAAAAACTGAGGAACCACCGTGCACCACCCGAGGGCACTCCAATCTGCCAATTCTCATCCCTCTGTGGGAGAGTGCTAACCTCCGGTAACTGAGTGGACGGCACTGTGGGAGTCGAGTGAGAGGGGATCTGGGGAGGAACCCCCCCAAACGCCCTCTCCTCCGAAACCCCATGTCGCCCACGCAACACCCAGGAAATCAGCTCCCCCTTGGACATCCCTACTACATTGGAAATGCCCAAAACCTTGGCTATCAGGTGCAAGCCATAAACATCCACCCCAGTCAGCCTCTCCTCCGTCACATGGTACCGCTTACTCACAAAAACTCTAGCATCCTCCTCACTGGTTACTAACGGCACCTCTTCAAATGGCATCTCTCGCTCATCGTCAGTGCTAGGGCACGACATACTGAAGTCCACAAAAAAATTCTCGAGACAAAAGTGTTAAACTTCCTATGCAAGCACTAATTACTAAATTAACTGGAGTCTCTTAAATGCTTTACTAATTGCCATACAAAAAAAATATTCTTCAATATGCACGCTAAAATACAAACAAACAAATGTTGTACAACTCTGCAAAAATTTATACTGTTCACAAAATCCTAAGCAAGGTCACCATTTGTTACGACCTGGCACTCAGGTACACCAGGGCTCTCTATCAGGACTCGAGTACGGCTCGCTGCCACAACGGAAACACACGATCCCAAACCCTAAGTACTGCCAGCCGAACAAAAAAACACCAATACCCTCCAGAGTTCGATCTGCTGTAACTGGGTATATAAGAACTCGGTACTAGTGTTCCACAACAGACTAATAAAGAGATAGGAATTATCTAGTCTGGTCAACAATCAAACAAAGAAGTAAGAAACAACAACACCAAAGAATAGTGTTGGCCGCAGCCGAAGTAATCCACCCTTGACTAAGAACTTAAGAAGTCCTCCACCCTCTACTTCGGATCGGCACTATTACGTTACGTTAATCAATAGTCCTTGAGCATCGAGGAAGGAATCTTCTGAAAAAGTTAGATGCTTCTTGGATGCTCGTAAGAAGTACGTATCGGATTTTGAACAGCAATTCAATAAGCAACACACTGGTAATTAAATATCATTAAAGGTTTAAATTGACATAAGAAGAATTATAAGAATAGGCAATAGTAAATGGCAAACATTAAAAAGAAGTACTCCGCCAATGCACCGGCAATAGCCTACTCGGATTGTGCTCGTGGGCCACTAATCACTAAAGTAGCTAAGCGTGCAACACATGAAATCAATAGTGCTTAAACAATAGTATACATAAGGAAAGCTTCAATACTATTCTGTATCTGCTGATCGAGCAAAGTCTAGCTGGGATGTAGTAGGCTAGGAAACAATGGCTGAGCAAGCGGCTCGTAGCCTAGCGAGGTCCTTAAGGCTGTGTGGCCAAATTACGTTAATTGACGGGATGCTCTCTTGAGAGATCCAGATCGCTAGTATCTGGTTCTCTCCTGGCGATCCTCTCAAAGTCAAAGCAACCGAGTTAGCACAGTGTTGGGTGGCAGAGGCAAAAGCCCTCACTCGCAACACAGTGCTAAACTCACAAGGTACACAGTCAGAAAGACCACCTAGGCTTCCCACGTCTCCGTTGCGATTGTACAGGCTCAACAAAATCTAGTACACATCGGGAATCACAACACCAGTAGCCTTATCCCAGTCTAGCATTACCTAGACCAGCAGAAAACAGGAACAATAATAATAATACACAGGGAAATGCATATACGAGTGCAACAAACATTAATCAATCCTAGTCTAAATTATCCCTTCCAAAATAGGCTATCTACTAGGCATATATCTCGTGAGAACTCAAGCGATAATACGTTGGCTGACTAGCTCTGCACCAAAGGGACCATTGAAGTTAAAAAGGGTCGGGAAAAGAGGAGATAGAATGTACGGTAGTAGAGAAAGTTCACATCAGTCAGAAGAATATATATATAGTAGCAAGGGAAATGAGAAGTCGCTCTGCCTAATGAGTTCTGAAGAAAATGTGGCGAGACTTCCCTTTTTATACTCGGCCCTCTAGTGAGCATATCGTAAACAACTAAGGACCGCCCACTGACAATCATTACGTAACTTATCTCTCTCAATCTGGGATAGACAAAGGCTTTCCCACGCACTGAGGGGGAGGAAGGAGGAGGGGAGTACTAGTGAGTTAGGCCCACCTCCCGCATGGCGCACTCACTGACCCCCCGTTACGTAATCTCTCTCTCTCTCCTCTCATCATTACAAATAAGTTTTATACACAATACTTATAACTAATGATATAAAATAGAACTCGTTGACTCAGATGAAAACAAAATACATATTCATAATACTTATAGTACAACGGCTCACATGAACTAAGTTAGAAAACTCTACATAGACTCCAGCCAAAGTTCCTGCCCTGACGATCCTAGCGAGAGTGGGGCATGACTGGGCGTTCTGGACAGCATGCTCACACTCGACATGCGTCACAATCTTGCATACTGTCAGCTATTAGGACTAAATCGTCTGCATAAAACAGTTCCAACGGGAGTCCGCCTCTAAAAACTGTAGACAGTGCCTCCAAGACCATAATAAAGAGGAGGGGGCTTAACACTGAACCCTGATGGACTCCAACACGGACTGCGAACTCATCACTCAGTACACCCTTCACCCTCACCGCACTTCGCGAATCCTCATACATCTTCATTATCACACGCACCAGCCACTCTTCCACACCAAGTTTCCTCATAGCCCACTGCACAACATCTCTAGGCACCCTATCAAAGGCCTTCTCCAGGTCTACAAACAGAAAGTAAAGATCCCTGCCTTTTAGTAAGTATCTTTCCTGTATCTGCCTGACTATGAAGATAGCGCCGGTTGTACCCTGTCCTGGCATAAAACCAAACTGCATATCATCAATGGAGATGCTTTGCCTGATCAAACCCTCAAAGACTCTCTCACAGACCTTCATGATTTGGTCAAGCATTTTCAGGCCCCTATAATTTCCTCTATCTAGTGCATCCCCTTTTCCTTTGTAGATATTTACTATTACACTTTTGAGCCAATCCTCTGGGATTTTCTCATCTTTAACCCGGGAGCTGCAGGGAGACTCATAAGAGTTCCCCCGGCGCACTGCGGGGAGACTCTTAAGAGCAGAGCTTTTGAACGCGTACCAAAACCGCGCGTTTATAGCCAGGCGGCTGAAAATTGGTGTGGATATAGTACTACATGTCAACTCTCGACACCACCCCGCCAAACGCTCGCCCCGCACTCGTGCAAGCACCACCGCGCCAGTAACCACGCACTAGTCATGGAGCCCACACGTCCCTCACGCTCGCTCCCTGATGACACAACCAGCCTCCTTCTGGTGGTGTTAGCCGCCGTGGAAGGCAGAGGGTGGCTGCCAAAGACCCTAGCTACCAGTACGACACGCCCTACAGCTCGGAGGACGAAACACCAGCACCCAAAGCACGGAAAACACGTGCAAGCAGGGCAATGGCACAGAGGTCATTGGTCTTTCGTGACACTGCCACCACGACCCAGGCCACTGCAACAACCACTACCACCACCACTACCACCACTGCCACCCCTGCCACCCCTGCCACCGGTACCAGCGACGCAGGAGGCCGCCCTAGGGCTGCAGAACCTGCGGGGCAGGAAAAATTAAAGGCACGGGCGTAGGGAAGAGATCCCGTACGCCAGCCACAGTGCCCCTACCACCACCACCACCACCAGCCGCCCCTGGCCCGGCCGCCCCTGCCGCCCCTGCTGCCCCTGCCACCCCTGCCACCGGTACCAGCGACGTAGGAGGCCGCCCTAGGGCTGCAGAACCTGCGGGGGCAGGACAAATGAAAGGTACGGGCGTAGGAAGAGATCCCGTACGCCAGCCACAGTGCCCCTACCACCACCACCACCACCAGCCGCCGCCCCTGGCCCGGCTGCCGCTGCCGCCCCTGCTGCCCCTGCCGCCCCTGCTGCCCTGCCGCCCCTGCCGCCCCTGCCCAAGGAACAGGGAAGGGGAAGGGGAAGGGGAAGGGGAAGGGGAAAGGGAGAGGGAAAGCGACTGCTGGCCCTGCTGTCCCTGGTGTCCCTGCCGGCCCTGCTGCCCCTGTTGCCCCTGCTGCCCCTGCCGCCCCTGCCACCCCTGCCGCCCCTGCCCAAGGAACAGAGAGAAGGGCGACAGGCACCACCATCATCTTGCCATCAAGGCCACCCACCACTGCTGCCCCTGCCGCCGCCCCTGCCGCCGCCCCTGCCACCGCCTCTGCTGTCCCTGTCCATAAGACACCCTCACGTGCAAAAGTGACCCGGAAAACTCTGACACCATCAAAGTATGCCGCCCTGCTGTTTGATGGTGATTCGCAGGACATTGGCAGCCCAGGTTTCGACGACGAAGCCCTAGCACGGGACCAAGGGTGGGGGGATTTGGGAGTGGACAGTGGGAGTGAGTCCGACGTCAGTGACGAAAATGAGGAAGGTCATTGTCTGTCAAGTGAAGAGGAGGGTGATGATGATGAAGTGCTGTATCGCGACCATGGAAGCGATATTTCAGACGATGAAGCAGACGCAGACGACATTCCGATCCCTGAGCTGCCTTCGTTCGATTGGTCTGACGGGGTCAATTTTGTACCTGACGTGCCCCAGTTCAATCCTGGGACGTCAGGAACAACTGACGACTGGCCCTGTGACGATCAAGCGAACGAAAGCGACTTCTTCCTCACTTTTTTCGACATGGAGGTAATGACGTACATCGTTGCCCAAACAAACGCCTACTACAGGTGGGTCTTTGGCAGATTGGACGTCCTTTCTCCAAAAGCGAGAATACGAGGCTGGGTGGATACGACTGTGGAAGAATTTATGACGTTCTTTACCTTGTTGTTCCTCATGCCTCTGATCAAGAAGCATGTGTTGCAACACTATTGGAAGCACGACCCTCTCATCGCCACCCCAACTTTCAATAAGTTCATGACTCGTGACAGATTTTTGTTGCTGCTAAGATTTATGCACTTTGCAGACAACGAAAATCCTAACAGGATTGACAGGATATGGAAAGTTCGGAATGTGTTCACCATGTTGTTGGAGAGGTATAGAAAATACTTTTACCCCTTCCTCAATTTGGTGATTGATGAGTCGCTCGTGCTCTTCAAAGGACGTCTTGTTTTCAAACAGTATATCCCCTTGAAAAGGCATAGGTTCGGAATCAAGCTCTTCGTTTTGTGTGACTGCGAAACTGGAATAGTGCTTGACATGATCGTGTACACAGGCACTGACATTGACATACCGAAAGCCGCTGCAATGACCCCATGGGCATGTCAGGTGCCATCGTCAGCAAAATGTTGGCACCTTACCTGGGCAAAGGCCACATCATCTACACTGACAACTGGTATACTTCTCCTGCTCTCTGCCAGTTTCTTCATGACAACCAAACGGGGTCATGTGGGACTGTCAGAAAGACAAGAAAGTTAATGCCAAAGTTCACAGGTGATGTCATTCCTCTCACAGATGCCTCCTCCAGTGACACACCTTCAGAAGACGACCTGGCCAGGAACACCGCGAGAGGCATGTGCGAAGAAGGCGACGAAAGGGGCAGAAATTCAAGCAGCTCGAGAAGTGTGGGAAACTGATAGCCCTGAAGTGGAAGGATAAGCGAGACGTCCACCTGCTTTCCACCGTCCACACAGGTGCCCAGATGGATTCTGGCAAAATCCACTACCGAACCAGGAAGACAATCTACAAGCCCGACATGGTAGTGGACTACACCAAAAACATGCGCCTGGTGGACAAGTCTGACTGTCAGCTGTCAGGCGTTGAGTGTCTGAGGAAGACTGTGAAGTGGTATCACAAGCTCTTCTTCCACCTAGTTGATATAACGATGCTGAACGCCTACAACTTGTGGTTGGTAAAAAGGATATGGCCCCAAACCAGAAACTTAAATTCCCGGAGTTTGTGTACAACGTCTCATACCAACTCCTGGAGAAGTATGGCACCACCACTCACAGACGTACGGCATGGCGTGGGGATCACGTTCCTGACCGTATCCAGCTGGGTGTCGAAAGACACTACCCCATCAACACTGAGATGCTTGGCACTCGTCACAGGCAGGCGCAGTGCACTGTCTGCAGCTCCAGTGTCAGGAAACCCCATGTCACCAAAAGAGTCACCTCAATGTGCGCCGAGTGCAAAGTTCACTCTGCCTGGGTGACTGCTTCAGGGACTACCACACCTTCAAGAATTATTGAGTGTCGCCCTGCCCTGCCCTGCCCTGCCCTGGACTTGCCCCGTGCCCTGCCCTGCCCTGGACTCGCCCCGTGCCCTGCCCTGGACTCGCCCCCTGCCCAGCCTGTCCTGGACTCGCGCCCTACCTTACCTTCTATCTATCTATATGCTCAGGCCCAATCCCCATTTTGGGGGTAGCCGACTCAAGACAGAGCAAGAACAGGGAAAACACAAAAACATCATCTCACACATCCAGGTCACCCAGGAGAAGACCCAGAGACCAGGGTTACCAAGGTCGCTCCAGCACTCCCCCGGCCCCTGACCACCCGGAGAGGTTCCGATCTCGGCAGGCAGACATGCAGCGGAGCAAAGCCACAAGCCCTCCCACCACACTTCCAGGCACACCCTTCATATTAATCGTCTCCCGGAACAGGCGCCTGATGGACTATTATCTAGTCCAACTTGCGCCCGACCCCTTACTCCAAAAGGGATCTGACCTGACCTAATTGATCACGCTACCTCATAATGTAAAATATATATTATATAATGTATAAGTTCCAAAGATGTCCCTGTGATATAGCTTTTACATTATATAATTGTATGTTTCATTATTTAGTTTATAAGTTTCAAAGATTTACATGTAATATGCCTTATTTTTTTAGTATATCAATATATATGTTTGTTATTAGCCAAAGTAATGTGTATATAATTATTTTCTTACCTCAAATGAATTGTACAAAAATAAATATGTTTCAACAAATCCTGTCAAACCTACTAAGATAATAAAAAAAAACAATAAAAAAAAAAAAAGTCATGTCATTGTATTCTTACAATATGATATTATTCTATGAATATTTCATATTGTTTGAATACAATGGCATGATCTTGTAAAAAATTTTTTTTATCAAAATGTTCTAGACAATATAAAACCTTCCCCATAACCCCCTCCTGTATTCGATCCCACAACCCTAGCACACTTTGAGTTTTCCAGTCCGCGACCTTACCAACCATGCCACAGGAGCTCATACCAAATATCACTCAAAACTTCGTGTCTACAATCGAAATGACAATATACAAAAAAAAATGAATTATCCCACCAATTTACGTTTGTAAATTGATGGGATTATCAATTATATCATGCCAAGGTTTATAAAAGTTTGTCTCTGTCAAGAATTAGTAATTATATAACTTTATTCTGTCAAAAATTGCCCAAACACTCAGCAAAATTGCCCCTCTCAGTGCGACTCCACTCATTTTCACACGGTCAAGCGGTGACCCTTGCCGCTCCTTTATGCCCCAGCTACACCAGCCACAGCAGCTCTGTCTGGGAACAAAATTTGTATAAATACAATAATGGATAAAATACTCTTCACAAATACATTTGTATTGTATAATATTGTAAATAAAAAGAATAATAACTGTGTGGGTGTCGAAAATTGCTCAACCAGCTTTCTTATGTCTCGCCTATACGCGTATATTGGATTATACATAGTCATGACTGTCATACAAATAATTGCAGTAGGTCTCGAATATACATTTAGATTGCATATTACTTGGAAATAAATAAGTAAACGTTTTTCTGGTGGCAATCTACCCTTTCGCAAGTGTAAGGAGACACCATTCTATATTTAGCCCTTTATCGCAAAAGGCAATCTGCCTGTGTTTACTGACCACCGTCGCTGGTGGTCTATAATATAGTACTTTATTTACAGTCAATGGCCTACATGTTTCTGTGGTACTTCACATGTGTCTAAAATGCAATGTCTGCTTGCATAAAAATGCAATTCTGAAGTCCATTTATACGTATGACATACGCATGTCTCAGTTTCTCTCTCTCTCTCTCTCTCTCTCTCTCTCTCTCTCTCTCTCTCTCTCTCTCTCTCTCTCTCTCTCCATTCCTGACTCATGTTATTGTAAAACTCTTGGTGGCAACAAACACCAGACACCTGGAAGGCATAAGGTTCAAAATCCCAAGGCATCCATACGCCTCGGGCGCCTTCACAATTGTCACACAGCTGGTTATCTATCTAGAGATCTGCCTGCCTTCCTTCTCTTCACGACTCACTTACTCCCTCCCTGCACCCCTGCATGCCTCCCTCCCACCCACCCACCCCCAACCCACCCTTTCAGGCTTCCGTCTGCTAGAAACACATTCACAATTTGCGTAAATATCGCATCAATTGGGCTATATGCGGTATATTCCTTGTTATATGGGACGCCTACATACGTACACGTCTTTATTATAGCATGACAGTGCTCTAAATACAAGATTTACGTGATATTTATGGCGTAACACACCCTCTCCCCCTTTCATTCCCAGCACAACTCACTCACACCTTGGTTCACGCATAGAAACTCATTGATAATGTGCGTAAATATCGCATGAATTGGTCTATATGCGGTATATATTTTGATATATGGCACGTATACATACGTACAAGTCTGTATTATAGCATGACAGTGCTCTACGTACAAGATATACGTGATATGTATGGCGTAAACCACACTCTCAGCTCATAAATTGCCGCCAAACCTCCAACACATCTTCATTCCCGCCTAAAAATTCTCTTATAATTCCCTTATATATTGCAATTTTTGGTCACTATGAGGCATATTCATTGTTATATGGGTGGCCTACACACGTATACATACTCTACATTGCCTAAAAGGGCTCAAAAAAGGACATATACGTGATAATACGCGGTAACCCACCCCCTCCTCCCTCTCCTTCTATCCCCTGCACGTGTAAATATTCGGCAGGGAAATCTCGCCGCTCGATGACAATCTAGCCGCGCGGTGCCATTCGCTCCACATTTTTCAACTACGGACCGTTCCCCCACCCCCCCCAGACATTTTTTGGGGGGTCAAATATATATGGGCCGATGCACGCAAACATTCCCTACACGATGATGTACTTTTTATCGAAATTGGCAATAGGTCCCAAAATCATCATACATGCGCACAGTCTTACCCTGTAGAAAACCCCCTGTGCGCCGCGGAGAGGTTAATAATGGTGTTTATCAACTCAGTGACTAAGTTAACACCAGTCTCCCCTGAGGCTTTTATCATCTCAGCGACAATGTCAGAGTACCCTGGAGCTTTGCCGTCCTTCATTTTATTGATTGCGTCGCTCACTACAGCTGGTGCTATCAAAGGAGGGGGTCCAGATATTGGTTTTTCGATACTAAGCTGTTCCTTATCCCATTCAAACTCTACATTTAGCAATCGTTCATAGTGTGCCTTCCATGCTTCTCTGATTTTATTTTCTGCATACACAATCTTCCCATTATCGTTTCTAACACACTGTTCACCTATAATATCCCTACTGTCATTTTTAACTCGCCTAGCTAGGTTGAAGATCCCATTGGGATTGTCAGTGTTACACACTTGTTGGAGGACCAGGTCCTTAATACCTTTTTTAACATTGTAAATAACTCTTTTGGCAGTTCGTTTAGCTGCCTGGTATTCCTCCTTGCTGCCTCCCTTCTTCCATGCTTTGAAGCATCTCCTCTTCTCTTCCACAGCACGTTCTCCCTCATCGTTCTACCACCAGGAGGTCTTATTCCTTGGGTGACCCTTTGTTTTCCCACAGACTTTGTCAGTGGCAGCGATAAGGCTATGCTTAAGAAAGTTCCATTGCCTATTTACATCATTAGGCCTAGCTTCCTTATTTCTATTCATTTCCTCTAGTTCACTATGAAACCTATCCCTAACTTCCTTGTTCTTCAGCAGCCACACTTTCCTTTTGGGTATGTATACCTTCTTGCGCTTAGGATCTCTGTATAAGCTCATGTCGCACACAAGTAGCTTATGCTGGGGGATACATTCTTTGCTCGGGATGACCTTTACATCTCGAACCAGTTTCCAGTCTTTCCTGTTAACCAAGAAGTAATCTATCTGGCTACTGGAGACCCCAGAGTTATATGTGATCAGATGGCTCTGTCTTTTCTTAAACTTCGTGTTACACACAACCATGTTGAGTGCAATGCAGGACTCCAGTATATATTCGCCTTCCAGATTCCTCCTTCTGTAACCATTTCCTCCATGTACCCCCTCGTATCCATCTGCAAATGCTCCCACATGACCATTCAGGTCCCCCCCCCCCCCCCACCAGCCTGTGGGGCATATGCAGATATCACATTCAGAATTCTTTCACCAACTTTCAACTTCAAAACAATCAGCCTTTCACTAACTCTCGTAATCTGAAGCACGCTTTCCGCCAGCTCTTCAGCCACCAGAACACCCACTCCTCCTTTCGCTTTATCAGTCTCCACCCCCATCCAGTAGATCCTATGTCTTTTCTTTCTTCCGACAATCCACTGTACCCCATGCCTCTTCCAGAGTGTTTCCTGGGCACAGCAGACGTCCACTCGCCTCCTCTCACACATCTCAGTCACTTCATTTGCACGCAGATTCAAACTACCAACATTCACACTAGCAAGTCTGAGATTGTGGGGGGCATTTGTCCTTGTCCTGTGTGGTTTTGATTCATCGGACTTACGTGGTTTCTTTTTAGGTTGTTTAGTCATAATTGGGTATTTTGGCTGGCAAATGGGCATCACCCCCCCCCCCCCCCCAACCCCCCAGAACTCCGGTTCCAGTCTACCCCGGGACCATTCCCAGTACCTTCCCCCAAGAGATTACAAGGGGGTTGGATCCAGTGGCCTCGGTACACCACAGAAACAGAGGAGAGTCATTGGTGGTGGTGAACATTGAAATCTCCTAAGATGGAGATTTCTGCGAAAGGGGAGATGGATAAAATGTGTTCCACTTTAGAAGTTAGACAGTCAAAGAATTTTGGATAGTCAGTAGAATTAGAGGAGAGATAAACAGCACAGAAATATTTAGTTTGAGAGTGACAAGAAAGCTTTAGCCAGAGAGTTGAGAATTCAGAAGAACCTAAGTTGGTAACTCGAGAGAAAGCAAGATTGTTGCGTACATAGACGCAACATCCACCTTTGGCTCGAAACTGAGGATAGAGATAGTAGGAGGATATAGAGAAGGGTTTGCTGTCAATAGTCCCAAACTATGTGGTGCCATAAAAAACCTTCAGTAAGAGTGTTTGTGTGTGTAAAAGTTTTTTCTGTGTGGACATTATTATTTCAGTAGCGAATATAGGACAAATGATTGTTTTTTATTAAGTTTTTGAAGATTATGACGAATCGGAAAATAATAACTCTAAACGTGATATGTGTCAATGAACGCTTAATAGCAAAGAAATTGCAACATGGTAAATACAAAGTTACAAAGTTGAGAGGTTGACTAAGAATAAAGTAGGTGCACATTTTTCGCATTTTCGCCCCCCACCATCTTGCCCTAACTCGCGCCGACCTAGACAAACAAACTACCATACTCGACAAAGAATCAGACCCCAGAAGACTAGCTATTTTAGAAGCTCTATATATCTAAACGCTCAACCCCAGCATCAACAACCAAACACAAGACCTTCAAATTCTTCCTTCAGGCAAGCGCTACAGGCATACTGCCCTCGTTCCTCTCGCCCTGTGCCCCCCTCCCGTACCTTTTCGCGATCAGCACACTACTGACAACACCAACCAATCACAGCCACCCACAGCCAACAACCAACCACCGATAAGATTTAGTGCCCGTCTCGCGAATAGACTGCCTTCCACCAATGAACAGCCACCCCACACCCAGTAGCTCCGCCCACCTACCTATTCTTGATCCTCGAATTTTGTATAAATATGTTGCTTTGTCCTTATTCTAATCATTACCTGCCCATTCCCTGAAGATGCAAGATGTTTACTTGTGAAACGTTGGATCCACCATGAATTTTGCTAACCTGTTGTATCTCATCTCTGAACCCCAGAGGAAAATTGTTAGAAATATAGAAAGCTGTAACAATAAAATACTGAATGCTGAAACTGCAGTTGCCTTTAACCTCGTCTGTTTAAAAGAGAATATATATATATATATATATATATATATATTTATATTATATACAGGTATATATATATATACTAAACAAAATTATACTCACAGCCGGACTTGAACCACCGACAGTCAGAACAAGTGCCCATACTTTAATCCACTATACCACAGCGTGATAGGATACTTGTGTGTAGTGGATTAATGCATAGACACTCGTCCTGACTGTTGGTGGTTCATGTCCGCTTGGGAGTATATACAGTATATATAATTATATAATTACATTTATGCTCACATTGAATCTTGACCATTGGAATATGTATCTACAATAAGGTCAGCGTAACACTATTTTGTAGCATTTTGAATATGGTGTAATACAAATTTAAAATATATATAAGACAGAAATAGTGACCATAATATGTGACCTTCACCATTCATCTTGACCTTTGAATAACAAAAACACAAAATTTGGACAATCGTTGCATTGACCAACCGAATTTGCCAGCAAAATTTGGTGACAATATGTAACCCGTTCAGTACAGTTCTGTCGGTTTCATTTCATACTGGATATTAAGACAATTTTATTTAGTTTATGAAGGGCCTCTATAAAATTAGCAGGCTTTCAACTATTTTAATTAACCCTTTTTACTACCACAGATCCTTCATAAGCTCCACAAAATTGTCTAATTATAGCTAGACTA
Source organism: Lithodes maja (assembly GCA_037953745.1). NCBI lineage: Eukaryota > Metazoa > Arthropoda > Malacostraca > Decapoda > Lithodidae > Lithodes > Lithodes maja. The sequence goes on from JBAKBP010031766.1 coordinate 15,974, forward strand.
CAATAAAAAAAGATGTCACCAGTACACAAAGGGTTAAACAGTCTAGAAGAGTTTAAAGACAATTATTAACACTATTCTTTTGTTCTTTGATCTTGACCTTTAACCTTAAGTATTATAATATATATATTATGATTGAAATATATGATATTTAAGTAAAATGCAACTAACAGTTGTCAGCTTATCGAAAATTGAGTATGTTTTTATGATGAAGGTTAACTTTTGACCTGGGCCTGTGACCTTGACCTTTATCTAGTTAACCTTGATATTTGGCCTTCACCTTGACCTGCATGATGTCTGAAAATTTAACATTTTAATTTTCCCTTAAAGCACAACTGTCTCAACAAATAGTGAAGTTTACATTAATAGTAAAGAAATTACCATATTGACCTTATATTTGACGTTGACCTGTGACCTTGACCTATCAAATGGAATTATTTTTGTTCTTGCATGACCTAGCTTGGTCTAGGCATTCCGAATATACGTTATATGCCTAATGAGAATCTTACATTAAATAGGAAATACTAATAAAAATCATACTTCGACCGAGACCAGCCGCTTTTTTGGACATGACTATGCTCAAAAAGGCAATTTTTAGCAACCTGGTATAGGACATCAACACCCATCCCTCTGTACTCAGTGAAAGTCCTATGGCGAAATTCAGTCAGTATTTTTTTATTTTTTTGCACTTATTTCAAAATCAGCGAATAAGTTATGCCACTTAAAAAATTCCGTAACTCAATAAAAAATAGGCATACATAAATTATTTTCACATCGCGTGAAAGCCCATTAAAAAAACTTTAAAATTATGTATGATTCATTACTCTAGTGTCACTCGTTCGCTCACACCATGAGATTGAATAATACATGTTCCCTAACTTTACAAGCGATTTTCTCAAAATTTTATTTCAGTAAGTTAGCGAGCTGTCACGGTCAAAGGATCGATAACGAATATTCCTACATCAATGAGTCTTATGTCAAAATAAAGGGCATAAAATTCCCTACAAACCACCATTTCTCTTTTTTTTAATTTCTTTCCCAGTTAAACACATCACCCAAATAAATTTGTCAGCGAAAATGAAATAATGTTTTATCTAATTTCAAATTGACCTAATTCAATGATTAGATAAAAAATGGAAAAAGTAAAAATGTACGATTGAAATTCAACCTATTGTGAGTACCCTCAATGCAACAAAAAGATCATACAACATTTTTTGTATTTTCCTTTAATTTAAAAAAAATGCTTAATATTTTCACACTAATTCATACCTAACTCAAAAACTAATTACCCTAGAAAATAAAAATTACATTAATCTCTCTATTTTTAGGTCCCTTATAAGTGTTCCAAATATTATTGAAATCAGACGAAATTCACTGACACGCTCAGGAGTAAAAGTGGCTGGTCCCCTTAACCTTGACCTTTGATCTTCGACCTTAGAATTTCTTATCGAGGATTTAGTTAGCTTAACAGCAATGTTCGTATTAACTAGCATTATGAATATGGTGTAATTCGTATAAAAACTAATTGATTACAAATAGTGATCATATACTGTGACCTTGACCTTTGACCTTTGACTTAAAATCAAATACATATAATTATTTGGATGGTCATCACATTGACCAACTGAATTTGCCTGTATAATTTGATGACAATACATTAAACAGTTTAGGAGTAGTTTAGGGAAAATGACAAATACTCTTGTTTTGACCTTGACCTCTGATCTTAACTATTACAATATTTATGTGAAATTTGATATGTATGATATTTAGGTAATAAGCGATAACACAGCCAGTTTTCCAAAATTTGAGTAATCTTTCTTAATTAATAATAAAAGTTGACCTTTGACCTTGACCTGTGACCTTGACCTTAATGTAGTAGTACGTTTTTGTTTGCATTGACATTGCCCATGAAAATCATACAAGCATGCCTAATTTCATTAAAACCCATCAGTTAGTTTCATATATATTAATAGAATAGTTTACCTTGACCTTTGACCTTTATCTTGACCTTTATATGTCTCAACATTTATTATTTTCCTTTTCACTTAAGGGGAGGGGACCGGCCGCTTTTCACTCATGAAAGTGCTCAGAAAGGCAATATTTCGCAACCCGATATATGGCATCATCACCCATCCCTCTGTCATCAGTTGAAAGTCCTGAGGCGATATTCAGTCTGGAAGTATTTTATTTCTGTGCTTGTTTCAAACTTTCGCGGGTCGCGGGTCGCGTAGCGTCGTAGGAAATGCATTATGGTTTTCATACATGTAAAAAAAAAATAGTCAAACCATGCATTTTGTGTGTAAATATTACCTTCGAAGATATTTTTCCTGGCAGTATCTGCTATCCCTACCCTAGTAACAGCTCGGGTGTAGGTACACGAGGGAGAGAGAGGCAGTGTGCTTTGAGCGGCGAGTGAGGTAGGGTGCGGCTGGCCGGCCCGGTTGCCAGCCGTCTCCTGGCTAATTACCTCACGTAAGATAGCGCGCTAGTTGGCGCAACCATGAAGTAACCAAACATGCTACAACAATGATTCTGGTGTCATTGGAAAGGGCATACAATTCCCTACAACTCAACACTTCCCATTTTTTTATTTATTTCCCATTTCGACACAGCACCCGGAGACAAATGTCAGCTAATTTGTACCTAATTGTAAACGCCCTCATTCCACGATTAGATGCAAAATAGAAAAAATGTAAATGTTCATTTGAAGTTCAACCTATTGTGAGTACCCTCAATACAATAAAACAATCATACAACAAAATTTGTATGTGCCTTTGATTTTTAATAAAGTCATAAATTTACACACTAATTCTTACCTAACTCAAAAACTAATTGCCCTAGAGAATTAAGATTACAGGAATCTCTCTCTTTTTAGGTCCCCTATAAGTATTCCAAATATTATGGAACTCAGACAAAATTCACTGACACCTTCAAGAGTAAAAAGCGGCCGGTCCCCTTAAAGTGCAACTATCTCAACAAATGTGAAGTTTGCCTAAAAAGTAAAGCAAATAGCATATTGACCTTTTATTTGACCTTGACCTGTGACCTTGACCTTTCATATGAAATTGAATAGTTTATTGTATGACCTTGGCCTAGGTATTCCGAATAAACATGGTATGCCTAGTGAGAATCTAACAGTTAGTATAAGAAATACTAATGAAAACCCTATTTTGACCTTTGACCTTGAACTTTGACCTTTCCCTCTAGAATATTTATCTAAAATTTGGGCAATACGATATCAAGGTTACCAGTAACTTGTATAGTGAAAATGAAGACATTTGAATAAAAACTAAAAATAAATAGTATAAGTTGACCTTTCACCTTTACCTGTGACCTTGACCTTTATGTAAGAGTAATTTTTGTTTGTTCATTGGCATTGCCCAGGAAAATCAAATAAGCATGACTAATTTAATTAAAACCCATCAGTTAGTTTCATATACTGTATATTTATAGAATAGTTGACCTTGACCTTTGACCTTTACCTTGACCTTGATGATATGTGTCTCATAATGTATTATCTTCATATTCATTTAAAGTGCAACTATATCAGCTAATTTTGTGAAGTTTGCATGAAAAGTAAAACAAATAGCATATTGACCTTTTATTTGACCTTGACCTGTGAACTTGACCTTTACTATGGAATTGTATAGCTCCTTGTATGACCGTGGCCTAAGTAATCCGAATATACATGGTAAGTCTAGTGAGAATCTAACAGTTAATATAAGAAATACTAGTAAACAAAATATTTTGACCCTTTGATCTTGACCTTTGACCTTACCCTTCAGAATATTTATCTAAAATTTGGTCAATAAGATATTGAGGTTACCAGTAACTTGTATAGTGAAAATTAAGACATTTGAGTAAAAACTAAGACATGAAATATTGACCTTATTTTTAACCTTGACCTTTGACCTTAACCTTTAAGTTAAATTGAAAATTTCTGTTTGACTGACCTTTGCATTGACCAAATTAATATACCTGTGAAATTTGGTGAAAATCCATAGAACGGTCTAGGCGGAGTTTTCGCACAGACGACGGACGACGACGACGGACAAACTGAATTGTGGTGCACAGTATACAGGCTGGATCTGTGTGTGCGATAACACTCTGCTTCGCAGAGTTGATAATTACTTAATAATTGCATTTATCCGAAATATACATTCATAAATAAATTGTATTCGTACAAATTTGTCTAATTCCAGAAATAAAATAATATTATTTTTATTAATCTCACCACCACACCCCCAATGAAATTAATTAAAGTATATATGATCCACCGGGATTCGAACCCGGGTTATCACACACATATTTTTGCCACCTTAACCATTACACCACCAGGACGGTTAAAGGTTTATGCACACGCCTACGACTTATTATCCATTCTCGAATACTGGATATTAATCTAATCATGTTCATACTCCCAACCGCACTATGGTAGCCTACTGTTTAAGTGAGAGGAAAGAATATTCATGGGGCACAGATCATATAGACCGGCCTCTCGAAGAAATATCCCTAAACCTACTAATAATATTATTTTTATTAATCTCACCACCACACCCCCAATGAAATTAATTAAAGTATATATGATCCACCGGGATTCGAACCCGGGTTATCACACACATATTTTTGCCACCTTAACCATTACACCACCAGGACGGTTAAAGGTTTATGCACACGCCTACGACTTATTATCCATTCTCGAATACTGGATATTAATCTAATCATGTTCATACTCCCAACCGCACTATGGTAGCCTACTGTTTAAGTGAGAGGAAAGAATATTCATGGGGCACAGATCATATAGACCGGCCTCTCGAAGAAATATCCCTAAACCTACTAATAATATTATTTTTATTAATCTCACCACCACACCCCCAATGAAATTAATTAAAGTATATATGATCCACCGGGATTCGAACCCGGGTTATCACACACATATTTTTGCCACCTTAACCATTACACCACCAGGACGGTTAAAGGTTTATGCACACGCCTACGACTTATTATCCATTCTCGAATACTGGATATTAATCTAATCATGTTCATACTCCCAACCGCACTATGGTAGCCTACTGTTTAAGTGAGAGGAAAGAATATTCATGGGGCACAGATCATATAGACCGGCCTCTCGAAGAAATATCCCTAAACCTACTAATAATATTATTTTTATTAATCTCACCACCACACCCCCAATGAAATTAATTAAAGTATATATGATCCACCGGGATTCGAACCCGGGTTATCACACACATATTTTTGCCACCTTAACCATTACACCACCAGGACGGTTAAAGGTTTATGCACACGCCTACGACTTATTATCCATTCTCGAATACTGGATATTAATCTAATCATGTTCATACTCCCAACCGCACTATGGTAGCCTACTGTTTAAGTGAGAGGAAAGAATATTCATGGGGCACAGATCATATAGACCGGCCTCTCGAAGAAATATCCCTAAACCTACTAATAATATTATTTTTATTAATCTCACCACCACACCCCCAATGAAATTAATTAAAGTATATATGATCCACCGGGATTCGAACCGGGGTTATCACACACATATTTTTGCCACCTTAACCATTACACCACCAGGACGGTTAAAGGTTTATGCACACGCCTACGACTTATTATCCATTCTCGAATACTGGATATTAATCTAATCATGTTCATACTCCCAACCGCACTATGGTAGCCTACTGTTTAAGTGAGAGGAAAGAATATTCATGGGGCACAGATCATATAGACCGGCCCTCTCGAAGAAATATCCCTAAACCTACTAATAATATTATTTTTATTAATCTCACCACCACACCCCCAATGAAATTAATTAAAGTATATATGATCCACCGGGATTCGAACCCGGGTTATCACACACATATTTTTGCCACCTTAACCATTACACCACCAGGACGGTTAAAGGTTTATGCACACGCCTACGACTTATTATCCATTCTCGAATACTGGATATTAATCTAATCATGTTCATACTCCCAACCGCACTATGGTAGCCTACTGTTTAAGTGAGAGGAAAGAATATTCATGGGGCACAGATCATATAGACCGGCCTCTCGAAGAAATATCCCTAAACCTACTAATAATATTATTTTTATTAATCTCACCACCACACCCCCAATGAAATTAATTAAAGTATATATGATCCACCGGGATTCGAACCCGGGTTATCACACACATATTTTTGCCACCTTAACCATTACACCACCAGGGACGGTTAAAGGTTTATGCACACGCCTACGACTTATTATCCATTCTCGAATACTGGATATTAATCTAATCATGTTCATACTCCCAACCGCACTATGGTAGCCTACTGTTTAAGTGAGAGGAAAGAATATTCATGGGGCACAAATCATATAGACCGGCCTCTCGAAGAAATATCCCTAAACCTACTAATAATATTATTTTTATTAATCTCACCACCACACCCCCAATGAAATTAATTAAAGTATATATGATCCACCGGGATTCGAACCCGGGTTATCACACACATATTTTTGCCACCTTAACCATTACACCACCAGGACGGTTAAAGGTTTATGCACACGCCTACGACTTATTATCCATTCTCGAATACTGGATATTAATCTAATCATGTTCATACTCCCAACCGCACTATGGTAGCCTACTGTTTAAGTGAGAGGAAAGAATATTCATGGGGCACAGATCATATAGACCGGCCTCTCGAAGAAATATCCCTAAACCTACTAATAATATTATTTTTATTAATCTCACCACCACACCCCCAATGAAATTAATTAAAGTATATATGATCCACCGGGATTCGAACCCGGGTTATCACACACATATTTTTGCCACCTTAACCATTACACCACCAGGACGGTTAAAGGTTTATGCACACGCCTACGACTTATTATCCATTCTCGAATACTGGATATTAATCTAATCATGTTCATACTCCCAACCGCACTATGGTAGCCTACTGTTTAAGTGAGAGGAAAGAATATTCATGGGGCACAGATCATATAGACCGGCCTCTCGAAGAAATATCCCTAAACCTACTAATAATATTATTTTTATTAATCTCACCACCCACACCCCCAATGAAATTAATTAAAGTATATATGATCCACCGGGATTCGAACCCGGGTTATCACACACATATTTTTGCCACCTTAACCATTACACCACCAGGACGGTTAAAGGTTTATGCACACGCCTACGACTTATTATCCATTCTCGAATACTGGATATTAATCTAATCATGTTCATACTCCCAACCGCACTATGGTAGCCTACTGTTTAAGTGAGAGGAAAGAATATTCATGGGGCACAGATCATATAGACCGGCCTCTCGAAGAAATATCCCTAAACCTACTAATAATATTATTTTTATTAATCTCACCACCACACCCCCAATGAAATTAATTAAAGTATATATGATCCACCGGGATTCGAACCCGGGTTATCACACACATATTTTTGCCACCTTAACCATTACACCACCAGGACGGTTAAAGGTTTATGCACACGCCTACGACTTATTATCCATTCTCGAATACTGGATATTAATCTAATCATGTTCATACTCCCAACCGCACTATGGTAGCCTACTGTTTAAGTGAGAGGAAAGAATATTCATGGGGCACAGATCATATAGACCGGCCTCTCGAAGAAATATCCCTAAACCTACTAATAATATTATTTTTATTAATCTCACCACCACACCCCCAATGAAATTAATTCAAGTATATATGTGTAGATCAGATTTTTACCCTGAATTGTGTTGTGGAGAAGTATCTGGAGAAGAAACAAAAGGTGTATGTTGCCTTTATGGACTTGGAGAAGGCCTATGACAGAGTGGATAGAGAAGGTTTGTGGAAAGTAATTAGAATATACGGAGTAGAGGGCAAGTTGCTGAAAGCAGTGAAGAGCATGTATGAGGGTGCAAAGGCGGCAGTACGTGTGGAGAGTGAGCAGAGCGAGTTCTTTGACCTGAATGTTGGTTTGAAACAGGGGTGTGTGATGTCCCCGTGGTTGTTTACTGTATATATGGATGGAGTTATGAAAGAAATACTATCAAG
>JBAKBP010031767.1:0-24036 GCA_037953745.1 Lithodes maja
CTCCCCAAAACAAAAGAGACTCTGGTGGAGTCCAGTGGCCAGAGAAAAGCGGAAGGTCCGTTTGTTATACCGTGTTCACAAATGGTGACTGAAAGTCCGAGGGGTTAGACAAAGACTTGACCTTATAACCCGCAGTCATAAGTTGACGGCGGGTAGGGAAAAAACACCAAAACTGTGCTCGTCACATCTTCCCTTACCGGAGACGAACAGCGTCTAATGAAACCCAAGTATTTGAATTCTGATTGCCGTTCCGGGTTTGCAGGGCCCGATTGTCCGCCGAGAAGTAACTCACAGGGATTAGCCAATCCGAGTTAGTGCCGTAACCGTAGTGGTTGGGGGGTGTGCGAGGTAGTGAACCTGAACCTTTCCGGATGGGAGAACTAGGCTTGGAGACTTCCAGGTACCTATATCAAGAAGATAACCCGTAGATACAATGAATTTGGCGTCTACGAATATCCTTGTTATGTGTTCCACATAATGAAAGTACATTTCGAAACTCTACTTGTAAGACTTCTGTCCCTAATTTACAGCTGAACACATCCTAATTCATATTCGTTATCCGTAATATCTCATATTGGCAACAATGATAGATCAACGAAAATAAGGTAAAAACGTTGCACCGTCTCACCTAGTTTATTTAGGATAAGATAAAAGCAAGCCGTATGGCCGGCTTAGGTTCAGCTGAAAAATTGTGAGCCGTCTCGCCGGCATAACAACAACAACATTATGAGCCGTAACACCAGAGTAATTAATCGTAGGGACCATTAACCCGTCCAGCCCCGGCTAGTTTTGTAATGTTTGTTCACCAGAACCCGGCCGGTTTCCAAAAAATGGTTTTATTCCAGAAACAATAGCGAATGGGTTAGGAATGAAGGAAAAACCACGAAAAACCGCTCAAAAAGCTTAAAGAATGGTCCTACAGAGCCCCCGAAAACGTATTTTACGAGAGTAAAAAATTGAAGACAATTACCCCAAAAAACCAGGTTATTGTGCGCTCACGCGCACGCACGTGGACTTTGAGAGTTTTCAACCATCGGCACGGTTGCGTGGGATATGTACACAGTTCCCATACAAATCTGAGCCCTCTGACCAAGCGGCTCGCTTGGTGTAGTGACTAGCGTCTCGGACTTCCACCCAGAAGGCCAGGGTTCGCGCCCACGCTCGGCGCATTAAAGATTTTTCACAAGCACTGAGTCGTTACCATCCCTCATGAGCAAAGGGATGGGGTAGTAGTACAGGACCCCAATGGAAATACGCCTAATCGGCCTTATTGAGCTATCCTTAGCTAGCTTAGCATGCGCTAGCTTTAAGAACTATTATTATTATTATTATTATTATTATTATTGAGTGGCTACACCTGAGGTTACGATCAGCGCAATTAGGGTGACGCGCCAGGCGCGTCTCTGGGGCTGTGCGTTACATACACAGCCGACGCGTCAGGCGTGTCGCTGGGGCTGTACGGGTTAAAGGAGATACTAATTGAACCCATCTTATCCTAGACTTAATTAGGAAAAGAAAATTGCTTACCCTTTCTTGCGACCTCGGCTCTATCCTGTCACTCGGGAGAGCGAGGGCCGAAGCCGGAAGTGTCCGATCTGTCAATCTAGAACGGTGTCTGGCGAAGCCGGGCGGGGAGGGGGTTTCGGGTTTACCGCAACGTGGTCCTAGTCACTGCTAATGGACCATTGTTCAACTAAGTGTTGAGTATTTGTTGCATCGACACAACGATGACTGTGACCTTGGGGAAATTTTCGTTGAAAGTTAGCTTCTACAATTAATTTCCACTCTGTGGTATAGGAGGTAAATGTAGGTATATATCGATCAAGGCTGCAAGGCCCAGATGATCTAGAAAACCAACTCCCCCATTCCACAAAAGGCTCTACGCCCATCGGGCATTGCTGGGAAGTCCAGAGACAAACTTAGATCCACCCTGCATCAATCACAGCATGCAATTATCAGAATGTTAGAGCAAAAAACAGGTAGGTATGGCAGCCAAAGTGAAAAACTTGTAAAAAGGAACTGAACCCCCCCCCCTCCCCCCCCCTGTGTGGGGAACGGGATCGTCCTTTGCTGTGCCACTCAGGATGTGAAGAGACCTGGAAAGAAAATTTCCAGGAATCAATGCTCATAAGGATAACCTGAGAGGTGTTATACATCCTACCTCAAGTCCGCCGGAAAATTAGAAATTGCCACTACTATTCTAACCTTCGACCGGACCTGACCCAGCAAAACACACTGGGATTATTCGGTGTGGAACTGCTTACCTGTGACAAGTGTCACTGGCCCAAAAAACGTGTTTACAGCGTGTTACCCTACCATGACTAATTCAAATAGTGCAAGAGTATGACTGCGCTTCGTCTACAATCAATGACTATGGCATAATTATAGTCCGATCCATCTGACTGTATCACCACAGGGCGATTAAGCATTATGACCAGGTTATATAGTATTTCCCACTTTGACGGTATCGCCGAGCGATTAAGTCTTGTTACGTGAGGCTAACGTTCAGGGCGAGCCTCGGCGGGCCGAGTAAAAGGTTCCCTTTAGAAAGTATCATATCCGCCGGGAGGTATGTGGTTCAGCACAACGACAGGATATTTGGATAGTTCCTTAAACATCTGCAAGAGTAGCAACCGGCAGTCCTGCTGAGAAACAAACCAAAACAAATTCTAGAGGTGTTGACTTAGCTGGGAAGTCAACCCCCAAAAACCCCCCGCATACATGCACACCACGCCGGGACATTTGGATAGTTCATTAAACCTCTGCAAGAGTAGAAACCGGCTGAGAAAGCCGCCGGAGAAACTAACCAAAAGATTTCTAGAGGTGTTGACTTAGCCGGGAAATCAAACACCCCCAAAAACCCTCACAAACAACGGGATGTCTCCCAAATAAAAACAAACTAGAAACATGTAAAGCATACATGCGTAACAACGGGGATAACATAGGCTATAACAAAACACAGAGTAAATTTATAAACAATAAATATATCTCTAGCCTACACTGGAGACCCCTAACGAGGCTGGCAAAAGTATGAATGCAACTGCCTCATAGTGATGGCCTGAAGCATAATCTTGCGGGAAGTTAGCCTCCTAACTAATCTATAAGAGAGCAAAGGCGCAAAAAGAAAAACAAAACAAACCTCATGGCGCGTCGAACCTGGTAGGCCTACACGTCGGCGCCTGTTACAATAGTACCCTAAATTGAATTATACAACCCCTGCGGGTGTACCAATGGGGCAGCCTTGTGTTAGCTAATCTAAAACCCTGTCCACTACCCTTCAGATGTATACAAATGAGCAAAGACTCGCGAGAAGCGAGCAAACGTCGAATGAAGCTGGAGCACAAGGACCACCACCCTCACGGTACGGCCGCGGGAGGAAGGACGAGATGGCCGCCAGGGGACCGGGCGTCGGGTAGCCACGCACAAGAAATCCACACATGGAAAGCCATAATATAACAGACCTTAATATTAAGTTAATTTATCTTTTTTATTTTTTACATTTTTTTCTGTAGGGTACCCAATTCATAATGACGATTCCATGAGAATATGCGTTGCACTTATGAAGTGGTTCTCCTGTTCCTCCCACGGTGGTTAATTCAAATGGCTGATGCGGGTGTTGAATGGAGACTATTATATTAATAGGCAATATCGTCAATGACGAAGGGGCCACTATTAAATACACTTCTCTCTCCGCACATACTTCTAAAAGGAAGTCACCATTCATATTCCTACCCTCCACACCCCATTTACCCACTATACCTACTATCTCCTCGTTTCCAACTCTACCATTTATGTCACCCACTAATATTACCTGTGCACACTCTTGCCTTTCTCTTATACATTTATTGACTTTATTCCAAAATGTTCTATTTTCTTCCACACCTCTCCCAGTTTCTTGGTTGACTGGTGCATAGACACACATAAATGTATACCTATCTATCCCAATCTTGCACTCGCACCATACAATTCTTGAGTCCACGCATCCATAGTTTTTCACACTTCAACCTTTGACAAAATTACAGCTACCCCTTCCTTTTTCTTACATTTATATCCTGCATCCAATCCAGACCAGACAACACATCCTTCCCCACCCCACAAATCATGTTCACTCTCACCATCCCACACTCCAGAACCCAACAGGTGCGTTTCACCCACCCCCCACACATTTATGCCATTGGCATTGAAAGCACAGACACAGAGCACGCTTTCTTTCACCTGAAAGACGTTTCCGCCACCTTTCTGCTTTGCTCCTCCACCCCCGCGGGGGTTCTGGCTGTCAGCATACCGAACATAGTTATTGACCGGGACTTGGGGCCTGGACTTAATGCCTCCAAACAAGGTGCCGGATTGTCAAAAGCTCAGCTAAAAAATTAAAAACTGATACTAACAACAGTAAAAAATAAATAATACAGTAAAAGTGAAAACACAAGTTAAAGAAGATAGGGAAAGCAAAAATATACAGAGGACTACAGAAATATAATTACAAGGGGGATAATTTTGAGGGTGGTAATTAAAACAGGACTTAATATTAAAAACAAAGTGTGCTGCTGAAGAAGTAGCACACCCGCCCTCCCCTTTAGTTCCACCGTCAAGTATATATAAAAATTTAGAAATTTAAAGTTGGATTAAAACAAGGACGGTGTAATAACGAGGCTACCTTGAGAAGGCGGGCTAGGACTTACTTACCGTAACTAGTTACGGTAAGCCACAGAGGTGCGTTTTAGCAAGACTTTAACCAATACCGTTACTTATACACACATGGCAGGACCTCTAAACCTCATGTTACGATACTGCCACAGCGCAAAGCATATATACTGTACATACATAAATTGATTAAATTTGGCAAAGCAAAGTACTGTACTAATTTTGATTGTAAAATGACAACCCTTCACTTTGTTCTACGTAGTATTACTTTCACACTTACGCTGCGGGCATATTTCCGATTAAGGCTAATTCAGGCACTCCTGAATAATTAAGCAAGTATCTGAATGAAATTTAATATATTTAGCTAAAAACTAGAAGAAAATAGCTTCAAAATTATACTAGAATAAGCTTCGTAGCACGCGGGGTTCATCCACAGCGCTACCATATACTGTACATGGGCAAATATTCGCTAATAATGAGCAATGTCGTGGTACATTTGCCATTGGAAGCGCTGCATAGATCTCGCGAGATATGGTTGTCGCCCCTCAGTGCCCCAGCCGCCACGCTGGATAGCGGACGGGGACCTGCTGCGCTCCCGCTCACTCGCACTTGTCTCCACAGGCTTCAAGAGGCTTTAACCCTTCCAGCCCGGGTGTCCTTTTATAAGGACACCGCGGCAGATGGGCCGGTACCCGGGTGTCCTTTTAACAGACAGTAAGCTTGAAAGCCTATTCAGCTTGGTCTGAACGCCGTGCATCCGACCCATGTAAACAAAGCCGTTCATTGCGTCACCGCACCTCCGAAAACAAGGAGACGTCGGATCAATGTTGTTGTTGTTGTATGATATGACGAAATTAGTGTCTGAAAAGCTCCGATATTGTCAACATCGCGGCAAAATTTGCTCCACGGAAATCGTCATCACAACTGAACCAGTTGACTTAGAGAGCTCTACTCAACGCCAGTCTACAGATTGGACACCGCACTACGTTTAGGGATGCGTGGGAAATTTCTAGCAGTTAAACTAAAGATAAGGTAGCCTAGGCCTAGACGTTTTTTGGCCAGATCGCCCGGATACGACCTCCGTCCTTTTGTAAGGCAGCCCGGGTAGGAAGGGTTAAGGGCCTGTAAATTGCCAGAACGTTCCTAAACGGCTCCCGCAATAAAAGGGTTAAGTAATTGTAACCTAGGAATAAGGTTATAATGATATTCACATGCAAAATACAGTATTTTTGTTTATTATGGCAAATTAAAGTGATTAACAACTTTGTATCTCACTTTCACCTTCGTATAGAAATGAAATATTCAATCATACAAAAATGTTTAAATTATTAAAGTAAAATTTACCTACATCAAATATAAAAACTTAAATTTTCAATAAAACATACATCTCTAAAATAGAAAGTCTTTGGATACACTTTATATGAAATCTTAAAAATCATGTCAGAGCTTCACAAAAGAATCACATAATTTTTTTTTTTACCTGTATTGGTTCCAAGATTTCTTCCTTCCATACCAAAATAGATCATTAACTTAAAGCTAAAACAGGTAACCTTAAAACATATTATATAAACTAGACCTTTCTTGTGCCAGGACTGTAGAGTCAAGTAGAATAATCCTAGAAATACTAATTAGCCTTCTTCTGAAGAATCACAGGAGTATTGTACAGGTCTCCCTCACTATCCGATGCCCCGATTTACGATATTATTAAATGGGCTCTGAAGAAAAAGGAGAAAAGAAAGCTGGATGTGATGGAGATGAGCTGCTTGAGGAGTATGTGTGGAGTTATCCGTAGAGACGGATTGAGGAATGAAGAGATACGTAGGAGAGTGGGGCAGCAGGAACATTTGTCAGCCAGAGTGGACAGAAGGGTGCTGAGCTGGTATGGTCATGTTGAACGAATGGGAGATGAAAGGCTTACAAAGAGAATATGTGAGTCAGGTACAAGGGGAGATAGAAGGGCAGGAAGACCCCCATTGAGATGGAGACTGTGTAAGAAAAGCTTTGGATGATGTAGGAATGACTATAGATCAGGCAAAGGAAGTGGTAATAAACAGGAAAGAATGGAGAATGCTTATGAATAGTTGAGTGAACACGTGGTCATTTGGAGTAAGGGGTCGGGCGCAAGTTGAGACTAGATAATAGTCCATCAGGCGCCTGGCCCGGGGAGACGATTAATATGAAGGGTGCGCCTGGAAGTGTGGTGGGAGGGCTTGTGGCTTTGGCTCCGCTGCATGTCTGCCTGCCGAGATCGGAGCCTCTCCGGATGGTCGGGGGCCGGGGGAGTGCTGGAGCGACCTTGGTGACCCTGGTCTCTGGGTCTTCTCCTGGGTGACCTGGATGTGTGTGAGTTTGTGCTTTTTATCTGTGTTTATTCGTTGTTTTTGTGTTTTCCCTGTTCTTGCTCTGTCTTGAGTCGGCTACCCCCAAAATGGGGATTGGGCCTGAGCATATAGATAGATAGATAGATAGATAGAATAAAAATAGAGGAAAATAAAAAATAGGAAAAGTGGGGATTGGGCCTGAGCATATAGATAGATAGATTATAGTTTTTTAGGCGTTTGGGTTTGGGTTTTGCCTGGTCCCAGAACGCATCCCCATTTATCCTATCAATTTTAGGGTTTGTTATATAAAACAATCTATTTAAGATCAGGTTTTTAGGAACGTAACCCAATCGTAAAACAAGGGAGACCTGTATTTATTTCTACATCACATATTACATAATAAGCCAACACTTAGAAATATCTATGTACACCTACAACAATAAATTACTAGAACAAGTAGGTGGGAATAATAATAATACAAATGGGAAGAGAGGAATGAAGAAAATAAAGAATATTTTGGTAAAACTCACTGAAATAGAGAAGAATAAAGTACACCACTGCGCAGCATAATGCTGTTGGTATATTGTGCTGGTGAGAGAAAATATACCTTCAGTTGCCAGAAGAATTGCCACCCTACAGGTATTTAACCCCTTCAGACTCATATGACGCAGAGGTTGCCAGATTAGCATTAAGAAATAGTTCTCTCACTCTTATAATTACCTCTCCAAAATTAGTTTTCTGCCCACAGCTAACTCAAAGACAACTGCAGAGGTTGAAGTAACTAAACTAAAGGTTTCTAAATACCCCTGATGGTAACAAAGACTTTAAAGTATCCCTAATCGGCTCAAAATCGCGTCATATGTCTGAGAGGGTTAAGACAAAACAGAAGATTATTATGAAATATGCAATTATACATCAATATCAAATACATAGTATCTAATGGAGTGTGCAATATATAAAAAAAAAAAGGATAAGGACTGGAACTTCCTAGAAAAGGGTTAGATACAAATCTGAAAAACCAAAGAAATATTCTATGGGTAAATTGCTAAGACATACAGTCTGGACAATGATAAGCAGCTATACCCTGTTCCAAATAAGTAGGCCAAAGCTCTTGAACATTAACCTCTATAATTCACAAAAAAATTTTTTGGTACATTAGTTTAACCAGACCACTGAGTCACTACAAACAACTTAGAGTAATCCAGCTAATATTTATACCACTTGGGAAGTCAGCCAGGGAATGGGGATGGAATTTTACAGCCCATTTGCTCCATCCCTTCTTGAGTTATAGAGGCTTGGGTTCACAATTTTTGGCCTACCTATTTGAAACAGGGCATAGTGTTCTAAGAAAGAGAATGGGACACAAAACAAGGATATTCAATGTTCTGCACCAAATGCTGATCCACTTTAACCATTTTAATCAGATGACACCTTTTATACTACATTCACGCTACACCCAGAGGATTTTACTCAATGCTTAGGAATAAAAGAATAGCTTGTTTCCATGTAGCGATTTTGACTAGTTATTTTGCCTTTATATTGTCTTTGTCCGAATTTGGGTTTGTTTAGTTTGCAAGTTTTACATATTAATTGCCTCTCATCTCGAACAGGTCCTTTCTTTAGTTGAATAAAAACATCTGGGGTTAGTCAGATTGATATATGTATCTGCTTCGTGCACATGATGTCACCTTTCACTTTTATGCAGATGACACCCAGATTTATGTGAGAATCACAAATATAGTTGATATACGGAGTAAGATGGAATTGTTGATGTCTGATATCAAGAAGTGGATGAGAGCGAGAAAACTTAAACTAAATGATGGTAAAACTGATATTCTCATCATCCGAGGAAATAGAAGAGCTGATGATATAGTAGGTGCCCTCTCCATCAATGTGGGTGGATCTCAGCTGCGACCGGCCAACTCTGTTCGAAATCTGGGTGTATATGTGAACTCCCGATTAGATTTCAAAGAGCATTAAAAGTTGTTACTTGCACATCAGAAATCTCTATTTGGTGAAGCCGTTTATAACCAGACGTTGCCTCCTGACGTTGGTTCACTCATTGGTCTTCTCTCGTGTTGATTATTGCAATGCCCTGTTGGTGGGTCTTCCAAATAATATTTTGAAGAAAGTTCAGTCTGTTCTTAACAGGGCCGCAAGACTAATTTTTGGTGTTCCACCTAGAACTCCTACTACATCTCTTCACGTAGAACTGCACTGGCTGCCAGAAAGAGCAAGAATAGAATTTAAGTTGTGTTTGGTGACTTTTAAGGTTCTCAAATTTGGTGAGCCTAGGTACCTTGCGGAGCTGCTCAGGCGCCCACCGGCACACCATGGTGTAGTTGTGCGTCATGACAATGACCCTTTTCGTCTTGATGAACCAAGGGCTTTCCAGCAGTCTTCTTTCTTTGAGAGGTCATTCTCCTACATGGCTCCGAGGTTGTATAACAGGTTGCCGCTGTCCATGAGACAACTGAGTTCTGTTGAATGCTTCAAGAGACAACTTAAGACTTTTCTCGTTGAGAGAAGCTATGATCTTGAGAGAGGTGTCATGACAGATGGCTATAGAGTTTAGGCTATTTTGCCACTGCTAGTGATTGTTAAATGTGTGTTGTATATAAGCCTTCTTTTGATGCATTGATTTTGTTCTTTTTTCTTTCTCTTTTCGAGCGCTAGTGAATTCTTCGGAAAAATTGGCGCTTATGAGAAATAAGTAACATGCTTATTATTATTATTGGCATCATCAGATTGAAAGGGTTAACGTACATGATACTGGACTGGTATCATCTACTATAAACCTGTGAAAGAATGCCATAAAGAATTAACCTCTGAAGTGCACACGGGGGTAATTGAAAACCTCCCCCTGTGCTGACGTATTTGAGGTGTTTCCGTCACTAAAATATTCATTGTACCATTAATAGCATTAATAATTATCCATATGCGCCTATTATGGGTTGATTATATAGGTATTAACCTGAAACAACAATAAAACGAGTGAAAACAGCGTTTGGATGGTCAAAATCGGAGATATAGCCCGCGAGTTGTATAATGTATGGGTGAGGCAAGCTACCTTCCCGCCAATTTTCCCCAAGGCCACTGCGACACAGTCGATCGATACTCTCTCTCTCTCTCTTGCACTCGATTGCCATCAGTGATGACAACACCCTGCTTGCAACTCGCTAATGTTAGCACGAAAATATACCTCAGAATAAGGGAATAATAGGGAAAATAGGTGATAACTGAGGGATAGGAGGAAAGTGGGGAAGGAGGGGAGGTAGAGGACTGAGATTTTGCATGGCCCAGGGGCCAAAAAAATAAAAAAAAAATAAAAAAAAAAAAATAAAAAAAAAAAATTTGTTTTCGATGTCAAAAGTTGATTTTTAATTTTACTTACTCAGGAGAGTCTTCCCGCAGTCCGCCGGGGGAACTCTTAAGAGTCTTCCCGCAGCTCCCGGGTTAATAAGGCAACATGAACAAATAAAGCAATAAATGATGAACTGTATTTTTATACTAGCCTAAGGAGTAATGAAGCAAAAGAATACAAGAGAAAAAAAAGGATATCATGATGTAAAGATTAGAAAACAGAAAAATATAGCAAAAAATATATATTGAAGAGACATGAAGATAAACAACAAAGAGTACGTATGGTAAATATAAAGAGGGAGAAAGTATGGGATAAATTACTAATACTTAGAACTAAGACAAGTATGGATTATTTGGGCACAGCGAGGAGGACCGAATGCTGCGCCCCTGCTACCGCCACCAGGACCCGCCTCTCTGTTAGCTGCTTGCCCATGAACTCTGTTGGGGAGACTCGGTCCTCATCATCCCCCTGCCCAAGCTGCTGGTTCGTTCCCATACCAAAACCATAAGCACTTCCTGCAAATAATAAAGTACACCAAGGTCAGCCAGCAACACATTGTTTCACTACATACAAGATGAGGTCCATAACTATCAATAATTATTATAATTATTATAATGGATAATTGTAAAATTAATCCATCGCATTAAGACGTGTTTGAACCTTTGCCCCACCCCTGGACCGGCTAAAATATTGTTAGTTATGTAGAGCAGATTAACCAGACGCACTTACAACTACGCAAAAAAATAACTTAACCTAGGTTTTATATAAATTAATATGAAGTATTCGAGAATGCATAATATATCGTAGGCTTGTGCATAAACCTTGAACTGTCTTGAGAGCGTAATAATTTAATCATATTTTTGTTGTTGTTGTTGTTGTTGTTCCCTAAGCTGCCTGGCCGAACAGCCCCGAGTCCCTGAGGAAGGCCACGGCCACGATCGGGCTTTCCCACAGAGCTCTCATTGAGTGTAGGTTGTGTTGTTGGCGTAAGTGGTTGTGTGAAATGCAGTCTTCTATGATGTGTTTAATGGTATGGGGTGCTGTGTTACATCCCGGGCAGGCGTCGACAACGGAGTCATCCAGTCTCTTCTGATAGCTCAGGAGAGCTGGATGGTGTCCGCATCTCAGCCTGGCCAGGTGGACTCTGTCCTCGCGAGGGAGGGAGGATTCGGAAGGATGGATTTCGGGAGGTCGTGCATGCAGCTGCGTGTTGTCTGTGAGTGAGTGGATGGATTGGCGAGAGATATGAGTATGGATGTGCTTCTGGAAGTTGGTTCGGGGTGGGCAGGGAGGGAGAGAGGACAATAATTGTGTGTGATACCGTGTGCTGGGTGTTGTTTTGATATTTCTTGGTGTCTGTGGGTGTGTTGCCATGTAGTTTAGTGGGTGGTCTTGGTTCGTGGAGGCTGCTGCCAGGAATTGAGTGCCTCTCATGTCCAGATGGTCTTTGACTTTGAGGATTTTGGTTTCTTGATGTAGATGATCTGTGGGTGCAGTAGCTGTGCAGCCTGTAATGATCTTCAGGGCTTTGTTTTGAATCGTCTGTAAGGTCTTATGATGTGTTTCAGCTAGGTTAGAAGCCCAGGCTGGGCTTGCGTATTCCATTACTGATCTTATGTATTGTTTATATACTGTGGTGGTAGTTTCTTTGTTGTGTCCAAATTTTGTGTGAGCAAGTGACCTGAGGGCGTTAAGTCTGGGTGTCAGTTTCTTTTTAATGTTTGTGGTGTGCTGTTTGAATGTCATATGAGTATCATATGTTACTCCTAGGATTTTGGGTGTGTGTGTATGTGTTAGGGGTGTGTTGTTTATGGTGAGTTGAGGGATGTATTCGTGTTCACCTGTCCAGCTTGTGAGCAGGGTTGCGGTGGATTTGGCTGGGGCTAGATTAAGTCTGTTTGTAGTGCACCAGCCATGTAGTGTGTTGAGATAGGGTTGAAGGAGATCTGTTGCTCTTCTTGGGTCATGGTGTGTGCATGTGAGTGTTATGTCATCTGCATAGGAGGCTAAGTTTATTTGGGGAGTATTGGGTGTAGTTATATCGTGCATGTACAGATTGAAGAGTGCGGGCGATAGGACGGATCCTTGTGGGACTCCGTTTGGAAAGTTTCTGATTTTTGATGACTGACCGGCAAAAGATACGTGTGCACATCTGCCTGCTAGGAAGTTGGCCAGCCACCTTTTTGTGTTGTTGTGCATGTTTGTGTTGTAGATTTTGTTTGTTAGGTTGTGGCGGGGGATGGCATCGAAGGCTTTACTAATGTCGAGTGTGGCTAATAGTGATCTGTGTGGTGGTCTAGCTGAGTTGATGCCGTCAAAAGCTCTTTGTGTAAGGTCTGTGAGAACAGGTCTCACAGAGGTCTCCAGAGGTCTCGCAGACCTCATATTTTTGTTAAATATATGGGCTGCATCCTACCTGGCAGAGGATGATGCTCATTTTTTAATGATGTGCACTTCCTAAAATGACAGGGCTAGGGCTTGCCCTTGTTACAGGGACTATACAGTATTAGACCTTTGCCATGAATCGCTATACTGAGCTGCTCAAGCTCTTGCAGTCTACTAATGGCCGTGGATTGACCTCCCAATCTACCAAGATTGGAAGCCAAAGCGTCACATTTTTCCTTTGCCCTTCATCTTTCTCTTCATAATTGCTGAGGGGCACAGGGCCCTGGGTGAGGCTTTGGTTTCCCGGGCGTTTCCGCACCCTCCTCAGCTCCCCGCCATGGAGTGGCTTCGGTCACCCAGGCATTATTGTGGTCGGCAGAGAGGGTTCTGTGGGGGCGCTCGGTTATGGCCTTGGCCTTGCTCAGGGCCTTGGGGCTGTTCGGCCAGGCAGCTTGGGGAACAACAACAACTAATGGCACTTGTGATCCTCTCTTGCAGCTCATGTGGTTCCGAAAAACTGATACAATGATAGCCATTAACCCTCCAGCCCCGGGGGCTATAGCTCGCGACTGTGCTGCGGTACCGGGTGTTTTGACGATCTTTGGCCTATGTTAACTACTCTGTAAGTCAATGAATATGGCCTGTAATGTTGTGAATAAAAAAGAATAATGTTCCACAAACCTTCCTCTGTCGAATGGCGTTGAGTAGAGGTCTCTAGCCCCTCTGGTTGCATAATGGTGAGCGCGGGAAGACGAGTGCTTTTATGCGGCAAATTCTTCCCGCGTTCGAACGCGTCGCCCCGGCCATGGCTACGACGCACCTAGCCGCTCGTCGCGCCAAAGTATTTATCTCCCTTAGACGATTTTAGTGTTTGATATTGAGAATGTGATGTTTATTTGATATTTTCTAGTTATTTTGAGGCCAATTATATAAAATATGTTTATTAGGGTATCACTGTCACTGATATTGCTAATTTTCACTCGCTACCGTACATTTTATTAGTAATTGAGGTAGGTTATTGTTGTATTAGGCACTGATTATTCGTTATTACAGGTGTTTATTATTCTTTGGTCATCAAGTATTGTGTCTTGTGTCACTTTCACTTTGATAAATATGCTTTAGAGTGTCACTGTCACTGATAATGCTCATTTTCACTCGATACCGTACATTTTATTAGTAATCGAGGTAGGTTATTGTTGTATTAGGCACTGATTATTCGTTATTACAGGTGTTTATTATTCTTTGGTCATCAAGTATTGTGTCTTGTGTCACTTTCACTTTGATAAATATGCTTTAGAGTGTTGTCACTGATAATGCTCATTTTCACTCGATACCGTACATTTTGTTAGTAATTGAGGTAGGTTATTGTTGTATTAGGCACTGATTATTCGTTATCACAGGTGTTTATTATACTTTGGCCATCAAATATTAGGTCTTGTGTCACTTTCACTTTGACAAATATGCTTTAGAGTGTGTCACTGATAATGCTCATTTTCACTCGATACCGTACATTTTATTAGTAATTGAGGTAGGTTATTGTTGTATTAGGCACTGATTATTCGTTATCACAGGTATTTATTATACTTTGGCCATCAAATATTAGGTCTTGTGTCACTTTCACTTAGTTATATGATTTGTAAAAGTTTTATATACAATTTATTGTGTCTTTTTTCACTGATTTATATATTTCTATAGGTTCTAATCATATGAATGTCACTTGGTATATACATATGTGTCACTTTCACATATTATTATGGTGTAATTGTATTTGTATCAATTTTCTCATAATACATGACTTTTGTATTACAATAAATTGGTACTTCCACTTTTTGCCTATATATAATTATAGTGTACATATTGTCATTTTATTTGGCAATTTCAGTATGATTATTAGAACTCCAGCTTGGAGTGGTAATCAAAGAAGCACTCTAAAGCACAGAGTGCCACCTTGCACTCCACACACTCCATGGTTGACTTTTTACCTGACCTCGGCCTCACCCTGCTGTTGTAGCAGACATGGCACCGCTTCTGCTGTGTTCTTCCTGATTCATTCTGAGGCAGGGAACCAAGCCTGTGCCTAATCAAGTATTGAGCACACTGCAAGCGGTCGATAACGGCGGGCCCAGGATGTGCCACTGCCCTCTGTGGCGTAGCATACTTCTCCAGGAGCTCCGTCAACACCTGCTTTTGGAACCTCCGCAGGCAATTGAACTTCAGGGGTGTGTTCACATTCCGAAGCTTGTATATATTGTATGCATTCAGAACTGACATGTCCACCATATGCAGAAAGAACTTTTTGTACCATCTGCACGAGGTACGCAGGCAGTCAATGAAGCCTATCTGCATGTCGGACTTGTCCACCAGCCTCATGTTGATGTTGTAGTCCAGGACAGCATCGGGCTTGGTCACCCTGGCCTGGGTGCGGCGATCCACCTTGCCAGTCTCCACCATTTCCCCCTTGTGGATGGTGGTCAGGAGGTTGACCTTCCGCTGGTCGTGCCAGTGGATAGCCAGAATGGGCCCCGACTTCTTCTTGAATACATCACCTTTTTTGGTCTTTGGAGGGAAAGGTGGCATGCCCTTCCTTTTCCCTCGTACTGTGCCTACAGTCCCCGTCTTGCGCTCATGCTGGTACTTTGAGAGAGTGGGGGACGTGTAATAATTGTCCGTGTAGAGGACGTGATTCTTATGAAAGTAGCGGTCCATCATGGCTTGCACCACTGCTCCGCCAAAGCCAATGAGGGGGTCCACAAGCAAGTCCCCTTCCTTCTCACTGTAGACCAGGAAGTCCAGGACATAGCCAGTTTGGCAGTCGCACAGCACAAAGAATTTTATGCCAAAGCGATGTCTTTTTGAGGGGATGTACTGCCGGAAGCTGAGTTTTCCCCGGAACAGCACAAGAGACTCGTCAATGACGACCTTGCGGAAGGGCTTGAAGTAGGAGGTGAAGCGTTCTCGCATCATCTCATACAACGTCCTAATCTTCCACAGCTTGTCTGGGAGGTGGACGTCAAGGTTGGTGACAAGATGGAGCGCTGCGAGGATATCAAGGTACCGGTCGCGAGACATATATTTCCCGAAGGCAGGGGTGGATATCAGATCATTGGTGATCCAATAGTCAGGCAACCTATGCTTCTTGACATGAGGCATTAGCATGGTGAGTGCCAGGAACACCATGAACTCTTTATGAGTCACTGGGGTCCACTGCCTCATGTGGCCCTTGGTCACCCTTACCCAAAAAGTGGACCTGGAATTGGTGCTGCTTATTTGTCTCTTTGACAACATAGCCTACCACCTCCTCATCAAAGAAGGCCTCAAATAGTTCGTGTGGTGGAGCATTGGGGCCTGCAGGAAAATTGGGGGTAATGCCTGAACCCTCCAGTACCTCATCAAAAGCTGGCACATCAGGGTTGTATCCATCCTCATCAACTACGTCTTGCCACTGAAAAACGTAGAATGGGTCTTGTCTACGCTGACGAGGAGCTCCAGCTGGTGGCCCAGCACACCCAGGGCCAACTCGGGAGGCGCGCGCCCTAGGGCGGCGAGGGTGTCGGCCAGGGCGTCGGGCAGCACGACGCCGGGCCAAGCGGATGGGTCGAGGGTCGTCGATGTCCATATAGTCATCGTCAGAGTGGTCATCTTGCCCTGACGGTGGACCTATGTAATCATGGCCAGAGTCTTCAGAGAGGTGCCCTTCATCATCAGTGGCCCCCACATAATCTGGCGGGGAACCAGTGATGCGTGGGCGGCGTGCGGGTGGGCGAGGTGGGGAAGGAGTGGCAGGTGAGGCTGTGTCCCCCCGAGGTCCCGGGCTCCTTGGCCTGCGACGAGTGACAGAAAGCAATGATTCACTGTCACTAGGCCCAGGTATTGGTGATGCGAGCTCAAAGACTTCTTCAGGAAGACATGTTGAAGGCGGGAGAGGTGGGGAGGACCGTGGGGAAAGTTGCGGGGACAGTTGCGGGGACGTATGGCTGGGGCCAGCCGGGGTGGACGCCGCGGGAGCCTCGAACAAAACTCTCTTACTTTTCTTAATTTTCTTCGTATATTTTCTACCTTTCCCCTTTTCGGCAAGAGTATGTCTCCTGTCGGGGGACCTAGGAGGCAAATAGGCCGAAAGTGGGGGGTCCTCAACCCTTGGCAATGGTGGGGGTGGTGGGGAAGAATGCGGGGCATCCGGGTCATCTTGGGTGGCGTGGGTAGATAAGGGAGACAATGGCGGACGAGAAGGGTCACCACGCTGACCCTCACTCACAGCCTCATCCTCACCAAGTATTTTTGCTTGTTCCCTAGCTGCCGCGGCCGCCTTCTCAAGTATTTTTTGCTTATACAAATGTAGCTTGAAAGGCGATTTACCTGGGGAAGGGCTTGGAGTCGTGTCACTTATGCGAAATTTGGTGAGTGACCTTGAACTCTCCCACTCACTCACTCTCTCAAGTTCACTGTCTTTAGGTAAACCAGCTTCCTCAACAACTGGTACATCACCTTCATCACTCTCATCACTGTCATGTTCTCTCGCAAATCCCAGGAATTGCTCTTCTTTGTCACTCTCATGGCCATAATCACTCGACTTATAATTACTGGAGTCGTCACTGACTTCATCATCAACATTATGCTTGGCATCAGCTCGCTCATAAAGTCTCAAAGTCGTCTCAATACCTCCGGGAGGTAACACATTTAGGCGATGCCGTCGGGGTAAGGCGCGACGAACTAGCAAGGGCGTCGTAGGAAGCACGGTATCGGACACAGCGGAATCACTATTTGGCGTACTGTCCATGATGGCGTCGGGGTAGATACTGTTGTTGTGGCGTCGTTTACGCCGGGTGGCGCCACCTACCGTCCCATGATACCAAAAATGTACGCGCGGCATTCGAAAGCACGCACGCAAGCAATGGGCGTTCAAGAGCCCTTCCGGGTTGCGCGGGCCGAGGTTGTTATGGGCGTTCAAGAGCCCTTCCGGGTTGGAGGGGTTAAGAATTTGTACGTTACAAGTACGGTAGCTATGTATTTGTATGTATGTATGTATGTATTTACTCAGGCCTATGCCCCACTTTTCCCTTTTTTTTTTTTTTTTAAACTACCAAGTTGTAAACTACTGACCTGACTTCATGACCGCCAGGGATACACACTCTCCGGCAGACACCGCAATAGCATGCTGATCCTTCAGGTCTGGGACAGGTGTGGGTTTGGTTAGGTCATGTTTTATGTCACCGTGACCCAGACGACCATACTCATGGCGACCGAAGGAGTGCACCTCACCACCCTCTGTCAGGGCAATACTGGGGAGGCAAAAAGAACATGGATATTAGTAATGACAATACATAAGAAAAAATAAGAAAATGGGAGTCTGCAAAAAGCCGATCGGTCCATACAAGGCAGATCCCTGTCACACCCAACCCTAATTACAAGGCCCAATTATAGACCCATCTCACTAATACCTTGAGTACTGACCCCACCAAACGGTCGGAGATTAACACAAGATTACGGGGGTTTGCTGAGCGCCGATTGGCCCACACCTGGTAGATCCCCCTCACACCCAACCCATCTCGTCCATATGCCTATCTAATTTTATCTTAAAGCTCCCTATCGTTCTTGATCCCACTATATCACTTGGTAGCCTATTCCACCCATCTACAACTCTGTTACCAAACCAATATTTGCCTATCTCTTTTCTGAAACAAAATTTATCTAATTTGAAACCATTTGTACGAGTTATTTCGCTATCACTGAGCTTTAGTACATTTTCCATGTCTCCTTTATTAATTCCACTAACCCACTTGAATACCTCTATCATGTCACCTCTAACTCTGCGTCTCTCTAACGAATGTAAGCCTAATTTCTTCAACCTTTCTTCATACAGAAGATTTCTAATATAATGGATCATTTTTGTCATTCTACGTTGTACTCTCTCCAATGAATCTATGTCCATTCTGTAATAAGGACACCAAAATTGAACAGCATAATCCATATGGGGTCTCACTAATGACAAGTAAAGTTTTAAGATAACATCAGCAGTTCTGTTACTCACACTCCTAGATATGAACCCGAGAATCCTGTTTGCCTTGTTACGAACGCTTATACATTGTTTTCTAGACTTCAAATCATTGCTAACAAACACACCTAGATCTTTCTCAGTCTGAGTTTTCTAATTCCATATTAGCTAGTTTATATTTAAAATTTGTATGCATCTTCCCTATCTTTAATACCTTGCATTTGTCAATGTTAAACTTCATCTGCCATTTTACTGACCATTCGTGTAAGGTATCTAGATCCCTTTGCAGACACTCTATATCTCTAACTGAATAAATTTTTCTCCCCATTTTGGTATCGTCTGCAAATTTACTTATCCTACTAGTTATACCTAAATCAAGGTCATTTATGTATATAATAAACAACAGAGGACCTAATACAGATCCCTGGGGGACACCACTCTTGACTGATCCCCATTCTGACTTAGTACCATTTATGCCGACTCTCTGCTTCCTACCAATTAGCCATGACCTAATCCATCCTAACAATGCCCCACCTATTCCATGTGCCTCAACCTTTCTCATCAGGGACTCTGTCGAAAGCTTTACTGAAATCTAAATATATAATATCATATGACTTGTCATTATCTACTGCTTCATATACCTCTGAGAAAAAACTAAGCAAATTAGTAAGGCAAGAACGTCCCTGAGTGAATCCATGCTGAGAAGAATTGATTAAGTTAAATGTTTCTAAGTGGTTTCTCATTTTCCTAGCAATAATTGACTCTAGTAGCTTTCCTATGATTGAAGTGAGACTAATGGGACGGTAATTGGATGCTATTGATTTATCACCTTTTTTGAAAATCGGAACTACATTTGCAAGCTTCCAAGCTTCTGGAACTATACCTGTTTCTAATGAATTGTTAAAAAGAAATGTTAATGGGTAACTTAACTCATCTCTGCATTCTTTTAATACTCTAGCATATACCTCATCGGGACCAGGCGATTTCTGAGGTTTCAGTCTGTCAATTTCCTTAAGCACATCATTTCTACTTATAGTAACCGTACTTAACCTATTTTCTGTACTATCGCTATATACCTTACAGACTTCTGGAATCTGTGCCAAATTTTCATTCGTGAAAATGGATAGAAACTGACTATTAATGTACTGCACATTTCTAAATCATTTTCTGTCAATTCTCCTATCGAAGTTTTAAGGGGGCCTATTTTATCTCTAACTTTAGATTTATATAGCTGGTAAAAAGCCTTAGGGTTATTTTTTGAGTCATTGGCTATCCTGATTTCATAATTTCTTTTGTCTGTCCTTATACCCTTTTTAACCTCTCTTGATAGATTCTGATAGTAAGCAAGTAGGTGAATTTCGCCTTTCTTAATTTTTTGATATATTCCTCTCTTTTTTCCTAGGTCTAATAGTCTATTATTCATCCATTTGGGTTGGTTCTGTGTTGATCTAAATTTTCTTTTGGGGATATATTTATTTGCGCATTGTGGAGTGAAGAAATAAAATTATTATATGTAGCTGTCAAATTATCCTGAGTTAAGACAGGTATCTGAGAGAGAGTATGTTCATTAGCGCACCTGGGTCCACTTAATAGTTTAACCATAGGATCGACTCTTAAGGCTCTTCTTAATCCACCATAATTGGCTTTTCTGAAATCTGGGATAAGTGTCGTATTCTCTTTAGCCTTTCCTGTCCATTGTATGTTAAAATAAATTGATTTATGATCACTATTTCCTAGTTGGTCTCCTATCTCTACATTATTTATAATTTGTTCATTATTACTGAGAACTAAATAGAGGATATTATTACCTCTAGTAGGCGAGTCTATGAATTGAAATAAAAAACTATCCTGTACCGCCTCAATAAACTCTTTTGAATCTGAGTCGCCGATTTGATGCTGCCAATCAATATTCGGAAAATTAAAATCCCCCATAATACACACATTGCTAAACCTTGATGCTATTTTCACTTCCTGCCATAAAGCTGTACCTTCGTTTCTACTCATATTTGGTGGTCTATAAATAACTCCAATAATTATGGTCTCACTACCTTCGCTAACCTCTACCCAAACACTTTCGTTATCAGTATATAGTCTAATACCTGATTTAATTAATACAGCTTTTTAAAGAACTCAAGAATACAAACAATGTAAATCTGTACTAAGGAGACAAAGAATATGAAAATTAGTCATTAGAATACATAAATACCAACTACTTTAACCTGTACTGGGAAGACCAAGGATATGAAAATTAGTCACAAGAATACAAAAATACCAACTATGTAAATCTAAACTGTTACTGTAGGATTTTTTAAATATTCAATGAGTACAGGTACGGGTCTCCCTCGCTAACCGATGACTCGAATTACGATATTTCGCGTATACGATCGTTCTATATTACTACCTATTTTTCGGTATACAATCGGTATGACTTGCTAATACGATCGTCAATACGATACAGTCAGCCAAAATCACTCAGTGCAAGTCACCAGGCACTTGCTTGTACAGCCATCCACCTTCTGCTGACCGTCGTCCATTGACCAACCCAACCATATCAATTAACCAACCCGACCTATTCACAGCTTAGGTTGAAGTTTTGACTGAAATTTCAGAGTCAAACACGATACCAGTACCCAATACCAGTACCTAGTCACCCAATGACTAGGCTATAACTAATCAGTACACGTACTTACAAATACTCAATACTTTTATGATTGTATAATGCTAATTAGCAAAGCATTATAATAGGTTACAATGCTTAGACATAAGGGTAAAGTAAGGTTATAAGGTTAAACTGTATTTGCATTGTTTTGGGTTCAAGAGGTGCCAGCAGCCATCTAGTGGCCATAACTGAAACTGATGTCTTGGTCCAAATCATAGGCGCATTTTTGCTTAACCCTCCAGCCCCGGGGGCTATAGCTTACGACTGTGCTGCTGTACCGGGGGTTTTGACGATCTTTGGGCAATGTTAACTACTCTGAAAATCAATGAATATGGCATGTAATGTTGTGAATAAAAAAAAATAATGTTCCACAAACCTTCCTCTGTCGAATGGCGTTGAGTAGAGGTCTCTAGCCCCTCTGGTTGCATAATGGTGAGCGCGGGAAGACGAGTGCTTTTTTATGCGGGAATTTCCTCCCGCGTCCGAAAGCGTCGGCCCGGCCAGGGCTACGACGCACCTAGCCGCTCGCCGCGCCAAAGTATTTATCTCCCTTAGACGATTTTAGTGTTTGATATTGAGAAGGTGATATTTATTTGATATTTTCTAGTTATTTTGAGGCCAATTATATAAAATATGTTTATTAGGGTATCAATTTCACTGATATTGGTAATTTTCACTCGATACCGTACATTTTATTAGTAATTGAGGTAGGTTATTGTTGTATTAGGCACTGATTATTCGTTATCACAGGTGTTTATTATACTTTGGCCATCAAATCTTAGGTCTTGTGTCACTTTCACTTTGACAAATATGCTTTAGAGAGTGTCACTGTCACTGATAATGCTCATTTTCACTCGATACCGTACATTTTATTAGTAATTGAGGTAGGTTATTGTTGTATTAGGCACTGATTATTCGTTATCACAGGTGTTTATTATACTTTGGCCATCAAATCTTAGGTCTTGTGTCACTTTCACTTTGACAAATATGCTTTAGAGTGTCACTGTCACTGATAATGCTCATTTTCACTCGATACCGTACATTTTATTAGTAATTGAGGTAGGTTATTGTTGTATTAGGTACTGATTATTCGTTATCACAGGTGTTTATTATACTTTGGCCATCAAATCTTAGGTCTTGTGTCACTTTCACTTAGTTA
This sequence comes from Lithodes maja, assembly GCA_037953745.1. NCBI lineage: Eukaryota > Metazoa > Arthropoda > Malacostraca > Decapoda > Lithodidae > Lithodes > Lithodes maja. The sequence goes on from JBAKBP010031767.1 coordinate 22,525, forward strand.
TATGATTTGTAAACGTTTTATATACAATTTATTGTGTCTTTTTTCACTGATTTATATATTTCTATAGTTTCTAATCATATGAATGTCACTTGGTATATACATATGTGTCACTTTCACATATTATTATGGTGGAATTGTATTTGTATCAATTTTCTCATAATACTTGACTTTTTTATTATAATACATTGGTTTTCTTCCACTTTTTGCCTATATATAATTATAGTGTACATATTGTCATTTTATTTGGCAATTTCAGTATGATTATTAGAACTCCAGCTTGGAGTGGTAAGCAAAGAAGCAATCTACAGCACAGAGTGCCACCTTGCACTCGACACACTCCGTGGTTGACTTTCTACCTGGGTGCGGCCTCACCCTGCTGTGGTAGCAGACATGGCACCGCTTCTGCTGTGTTCTTCCTGCTGCATTCTGAGGAAAGAAAGCAAGCTTGTGCCTAAGCAGGTATGGAGCAGACTGCAAGCGGTCGATAACGGCGGGCCCAGGATGTGCCAGTGCCCTCTGTGGCGTAGCATACTTCTCCAGGAGCTCCGTCAACACCTGCTTTTGGAACCTCCGCAGGCTATTGAACTTCAGGGGTGGGTTCTCATTCCGAAGCCTGTATATATTATAGGCATTCAGAACTGACATGTCCACCATATGCAGAAAGAACTTTTTGTACCATCTGCACGAGGTACGCAGGCAGTCAATGAAGCCTATCTGCATGTCGGACTTGTCCACCAGCCTCATGTTGACGTTGTAGTCCAGGACAGCATCGGGCTTGGTCACCCTGGCCTGGGTGCGGCGATCCACCTTGCCAGTCTCCACCATTTCCCCTTGTGGATGGTGGTCAGGAGGTTGACCTTCCGCTGGTCGTGCCAGTGGATAGCCAGAATGGGCCCCGACTTCTTCTTGAAGACATCACCTTTTTTGGTCTTTACAGGGAAAGTTGGCATGCCCTTCCTTTTCCCTCGTACTGTGCCTACAGTCCCCGTCTTGCGCTCATGCAGGTACTGTGAGAGAGTGGGGGACGTGTAATAGTTGTCCGTGTAGAGGACGTGATTCTTATGGAAGTAGCGGTCCATCATGGCTTGCACCACTGCTCCGCCAAAGCCAATGAGGGGGTCCACAAGCACGTCCCCTTCCTTCCCGCTGTAGACCAGGAAGTCCAGGACATAGCCAGTTTGGCAGTCGCACAGCACAAAGAATTTTATGCCAAAGCGATGTCTTTTTGAGGGGATGTACTGCCGGAAGCTGAGTTTTCCCCGGAACAGCACAAGAGACTCGTCAATGACGACCTTGCGGAAGGGCTTGAAGTAGGAGGTGAAGCGTTCTCGCATCATCTCATACAACGTCCTAATCTTCCACAGCTTGTCTGGGCGGTGGACGTCGGTGTTGGTGACAAGATGGAGCGCTGCGAGGATATCAAGGTACCGGTCACGAGCCATATATTTCCCGAAGGCAGGGGTTGAAATCAGATCATTGGTGATCCAATAGTCAGGCAACCTATGCTTCTTG
>JBAKBP010031768.1:0-24033 GCA_037953745.1 Lithodes maja
GAATACTGCGTTCAATCCTGGTGCCCTTATTACCAAAAAGATATAAACAAGCTAGAACGAGTTCAACGTAGAGTTACCAAAATGATACCTAGCCTAAAGAACAAACCATACGAAGAGCGTCTTAGAGAATTAAATCTATTTCCTTTAACCCAGCGCAGATTAAGAGGCGACTTAATTCAAGTGTTCAAAATCATCAAAGGCATCGACAATATGAACTGTAGTAAGTACTTCACTATCGACCAATCTAATTACACGCGGGGAAACGGTTGCAAAATTATTGGTAAATCTTTTAACTCGCACGAATCTAAGAATTTCTTCTTCAATCGAGTTGTCAACTTGTGGAATGGGCTTCCCCGAGACGTTATAGACTGCAGCACCGTTGATTCATTTAAACTCCGCTTAGACAAATATCTCGCATCAAACCCGCGACTGACTGCGTTTGTAAATGAATAACTTTATTGTATACCCCCCTCAGTTACTAACCCATCTGTCCCCTACTAACTTCCTAATCCTGCCACGGACATTAGTTCTAGGGCAGTAGTTCCCTTTCCAATGTTCCCTTACCCACTCTAAACCACTGTTTGGACACTTGATCCTCAGTGTTTTGGAGGACAAGCAGCCTAGAAGGGTCACTAGACCTGTTGTTGCTTGATTTCCTTTGTACTCCTTTGTACTCTCTCTCTCTCTCTCTCTCTTCTCTCTCTCTCTCTCTCTCTCTCTCTCTCTCTCTCTCTCTCTCTCTCTCTCTCTCTCTCTCTCAGCAATAAAAACGAATCGTGTGCTATAGACACACTCATTCCTTTGTACATCCTGACACACATACACAGACTCTCCCTCACAAAAACACCCGCAAACAGACTCACCTACAAACAAACCCACCCACCCACACTACAAGACCCACCCAACCACACACACAAGTGAAGTATACAGCACAACTAAACTTCTGTCTTCGCGGAAATATGTCCTCAATGGATTTCAAGAGTTCAGGGGTATCATGCACACACACTTGTTAACATACAAGTCACGCACACAAACACTACAGCACACTAACACACACACACACACACACACAGAAATCATAATATTATATATATATATATATATATATATATATATATATATATATATATATATATATATATATATAATTCAAGAGCACACACCAACAATCTTATAATTAAATAATATAAATGGTACAAACAAACTATTCACATGGACGTCATTCTTTTCTATTTTTAGAATCAGGGTTGTGGAGACAAAGATTGTGTTGGTAATTATCGACCCATTTCACTTCTCCCAATATTATCAAAAGTTTTAGAGAAAGTCGCCACAAATCAGTATATGTCGCACTTGGAAAACAACAATCTGCTTTCTATAAGTCAACATGGTTTTCGGCCAAATTTATCAAAGGAAACAGCCCTTACTTTATTAACTAATAAAATATATACTAATATGGATAACAAAAAAGTGTCTTTACTAACACTACTTGATTTGTCTAAAGCTTTCGACAGTGTCAGTCATAAAATATTGTTAGAAAAATGCAAAAAATTAAATATTGACTCATTCTGGCTTATGAATTACTTGACCGATAGGACACAGGCTGTGCAGTTGGGTGATACAGTCTCATCTACTTTACATGTAACATATGGAGTGCCTCAAGGCTCTATTCTAGGACCCATTCTATTTATTATATTTGTCAATGATTTACTAAACTATGTTAAAGATTGTTTGCTCATTCAGTACAAAGGAGTACAAAGGAAATCAAGCAACAACAGATCTAGTGACCCTTCTAGGTTGCTTGTCCTCCAAAACACTGAGGATCAAGTGTCCAAACAGTGGTTTAGAGTGGGTAAGGGAACATTGAAAAGGGAATTACTGCCCTGGAACTAATGTCCGTGGCAGGATTAGGAAGTTAGTAGGGGACAGATGGGTTAGTAACTGAGGGGGGGATAAAATAAAGTTATTAATTTACAAACGCAGTCAGTCGCGGGTTTGATGCGAGATATTTGTCTCGGCGGAGTTTAAATGAATCAACGGTGATGCAGTCTATAACGTTTCGGGGAAGCCCATTCCACAAGTTGACAACTCGATTGAAGAAGAAATTCTTAGATTCGTGCGAGTTAAAAGATTTACCAATAATTTTGCAACCGTTTCCCCGCGTGTAATTAGATTGGTCGATAGTGAAGTACTTACTACAGTTCATATTGTCGATGCCTTTGATGATTTTGAACACTTGAATTAAGTCGCCTCTTAATCTGCGCTGGGTTAAAGGAAATAGATTTAATTCTCTAAGACGCTCTTCGTATGGTTTGTTCTTTAGGCTAGGTATCATTTTGGTAACTCTACGTTGAACTCGTTCTAGCTTGTTTATATCTTTTTGGTAATAAGGGCACCAGGATTGAACGCAGTATTCCAGAAGAGGGCGGACTAAGGAATTGTAAAGGGTTAGGATAACTTCTTTGGATTTATGCTCAAATGACCTGCCTATAAAGCCAATTATTTTGTTTGCCTTCTTAACAACTTCTGAACATTGTTGACTCGGTTTTAGGTTACTCGATATTGTTACTCCCAGATCGGTTTCTCTGTTTACATTCTTAAGCTGAGTGCCATTCATCGAATAGTTTGCTTTCTCATTTAGGTATCCGATATGTAGTACTTTACATTTATCCGCATTGAAACTCATTTGCCAAATTTGGGCCCAACATGACAATTTATCTAGATTGTGTTGCATATCGTCAACTTGTTCTTTTGAGAGTACGCTATTTGCAATTTTTGTATCGTCAGCAAATTTCGAGATTGTACAGGTGAGACCCTCATCTATGTCGTTGATGTAAATTAGAAAGATAATTGGTCCTCGTACCGATCCCTGGGGTACCCCGCTACTTACATTGGTCCATTTTGATGCCTTACCGTTTATGACTACTCTTTGCTTTCTGTCGCTGAGCCAATTTTCTATCCATTTCAACACACCGTCTTGTATTCCATGCGCTTTTAGTTTTAGCAGTAAACGTTTGTGGGGAACTTTGTCAAAGGCCTTTTGAAAATCAAGGTATATAATATCTACAGCTTTACTCTCATCGTAGAGGTTGAGGATATCGTGGAAGAAGTCTAAGAGGTTTGTTAAACAGGAACGTTTTCTACGAAAGCCGTGTTGAGTATCTTTAAGTATGTTATTTTCCTCTAAGTGATTTACGAGTCTGTCTCGTATGACCGTTTCTAGCATTTTACATACAACTGAGGTTAAGCTAATTGGACGATAGTTACTGGATAGGGATTTGCTGCCTTTTTTGAATATCGGTGTTACGTTGGCTAGCTTCCACTGATCGGGCATAGTTCCAGACTGCAAGGATTTATTGAATAGTAATGTCAGTGGTTTAGAGAGCTCATCCTTAGCTTCCTTTAGAACTCTAGGCGAGATTGTATCAGGTCCAGGCGTGTTATTTACCTTGAGTTTATCTAAACAATTCAATACTTCTCTCTCTGTAACGGTGATATTGCTTAAAACATCTGAATTATCAATCTGAATCGGCGATGGTGTAGGGATATCACTGAGGTCTTCTGTTGTAAAAACTGATGCAAAGAAGGTATTGAGGGCATTACTCATTTGTTCTTCGTCTTTGGTGTATTCTCCATTTTCATTGACTAACGGTCCAACAGTTGAAGTAACTACTTTTTTCTTTCTGATATAACTATAGAATTCTTTCGGGTTTGTTTTACTTTGATTCGCAATATGTAACTCTAAGGTCTTTTTACTTTGCTTAATTAACTTTTTGGCTTTGCGTCGTAGCTCTACAAATTTCAGCCGTTCTTCGTCATTTTGTGAGGATTTTAATCTATCATTAGCAAATTTGTTAGCAAGCAGGCAGTTTGAAATATCTTTATTCCACCATTTGGGCTTATTATTATGGCCTGGACGCCGTATTTTCGATGGTATGCAGTCTTGCACTGCTTTTAGGTAAGTGGCTTCGAATAACTTCTAAGATGTATTTATGTCGTTATTGTGAATTAAAAAGCTCCAGTCAGTTTCTTTAAACATAGCTCTAAGTTTATGGAAGTTTGCTTTCTTGAAATTAGGGACTTTTTCGATGCTACTATTTGGTTCGTTACTAGTAAACTTTAAAGTGAAAGTTATCGTATGATGGTCGCTGTTACTGAATTCATCACCAACATTCAAATTCTCTATCAATTCTTCTTTTGTTGCAAGTACAATGTCAAGAACGTTATTACCACGGGTCGGCGTTCCAACAAATTGATAAAGCGATGACATCAGTATGCTGATGATACAAAGATACTTCACTCAGGCACTCTGGATGAACTAACTAATGTAATTAGCAAAACAGAAAATACACTAAAAATAGTGAAACAATATTTCCAGAGAAATGGTCTTATGTTGAATGCAAATAAAACTCAATGCATGTTCCTTGGCACTAGACAGCTTTTATCCCAAATACCCTCAAATGTATGTATACAACTCGATGATCATAAAATTATACCTTGTACACATGTAACAAATTTAGGTCTACATATAGATTGTAACATGCTTTTCAACAAACACACAAGTGAACTGAACGAGATAGTCATGGGAACGTTGATGTATGTGAATCGTATAAAAGGTAATTTTGACAAAGCTACTAGGGTCATTGTGATTCAATCGCTAATTTTAAGTTTGATAAATTATTGCATAATGATATGGGGTTCAACTAATTGCACTATATTAAATACTGTACAAAAAATGCAGAGTTTTGCTGCAAAGGTAGCAGTGGGTGGAGCAAAAAATACGACCATGTAACTCCGATAATAAAGGAATTAAGAGTGGCTAAAAATAAAGCAAAAATATATATATATATTTTTTTTTTTTTTTTTTTTTTTTTTTTTCTATATTCCAACTTACTTCCTCTCGGGCATAGGCTGAGAGCCTTAACATTCACCGCTTTACAATGAACAGTGAAGCCCGTGAGGTCTTGTTCCAGTCTAGGGAGTGAGACATGTGAAGCACGTAGAGTACAACGAGCACCTGCCATCTTGCCTTCACATGAGGCATGGTGCTCACTCATGGCCCGAAACGACCCCATCTCTGAAGCCATCTCGTTCCCGTGCTTCACTGTCTCACCCCCTACACTCGGACTTTCACACTTACACACACACAACGCCACCTGTTGAGCAGATAACTCACCAGGCATTGCACCCCTATAGCATATTTTGAATATGGGAATATTCATACAGTGCTATTTAATCAGGGAACAATGAGGGTATTTTATTGACGTTTCGGTGGGCTTTGTGGTAATGCACTGATACTAGGTACAGCACAAATTCCATCCCAATAATATCTTCCCATTGATACATCGGGATTTGAACCCGGGACCTTTGGATTACCAGGCCAGTGGCAAGACCACTCCACCACACCTCCCCTATGATACAGCTATTGCGGTGTATAAAGAAAGGCAACTGACTAATACACTTTCCTATTGTTAATGAAATCATAAATAGTAACACAAGACAGCAAAACCATCTATATGTACAGAGAACAAACACCTTTTATGGTGAACGATCGCTTTTGGTAACAGGTCCTAAAATATGGAATAGGTTGCCGAGATCAGTAAAGGACACAAATAACCTAAACACGTTTAAGCATATATTAAAAGATTATATTCTGAAACATGAAATGGATCTATAAACAAAAAATGTAATAATACTGTAACTGTCATTTTTTTATAGATATTGAAGACTGTCCATAGTAACATACTAGAGATGTTTCTTATTGTAAATATGTATATATATAATGTATGTATTTTAATATTTTGTTGTAATGTTTTATGTGAAGAACCATTGTAAAATGGAAAAATAAATATTCTGATTCTGATTCTCTCTCTCTCTCTCTCTCTCTCTCTCTCTCTCTCTCTCTCTCTCTCTCTCTCTCTCTCAACCTTTCCGTTATAGCCCTCTGTAATGTAGCCTACACTTGAAGTTTTGCATAAGACGTAGGCTATTGTGTTTTCCTCAGTTGTCCTCATCATTTTTATTTTATTGTATTGTCACCAGTTTATTTCTAGGATTTTGTTCATCGTTATTTTTACTGGTGAATACTGGGACAATAGTTTGCATTATAACTTTAACTTGACTGAAGATAGGTCAACCCTTTAACCCCCTGTACCACCATTACGTAATATTCATCATACTCTGGTTACCATTAGACTATATTCTTTAGTTTGTAATCTACCTATACGACTCAAATGGGTAAATACGATCTCAATAAACCCGCTTAAACTCCATAAAAGCATATAATTTTAACCAGAATCAAAGGTAAAGAGACGATTTAACTGAACTTTGGAAAGACCTTGATGTACTGAAAGACATATCTATCTCCCATTAACTCTCTGACTTCTGCAATACCTTCCTAAGCTGAATACAATCTTCTAATGACAGCCAAAAGAAGAATAGCGTCCCCAAATACTGAAAGGGTTAATATATGAGGTTTAACCCCTTCGGCACAATGACGTGTTTTTACCCTTTATTCTGGCTAAAACTAAACGGTGTTTATGCAGTTTAGGAAGGACCTATGTTATTCAAAGGGTTTATTGAGATCATATTTACCCCTTTGAGTCCTAGAGGTTGAATATGATTTCAATAAAATCCTCCAATGGTAACCACAATATGATGAAAGTTACGTCATCGTGCTGAAGGGGTTATTTTTGTGTTTATAGTCTATTTGTATTTTGTATTAATTCATTAATTAATATATTTAATTTATTTATTTATTTTTGTTACTAAGTTAGAATTCAGAGCAGCCACACGAAAATTTATGAAATATATTGCCTAAAAAATACCATTCTCTCCTGTGACTCAACTGGGCGAGTTTGACCTTTTCTATTTCCCTAAGCTCTTTTAATATGATGGCTTCTTTGATTAAACTTTTCGGGGATATTCTCTCCATCTTTCATTTTCACGCGCTTGCTCTCATTTTCTCACTCCCTCTCTAATTTTCTCTCGCTGAAGCACATGTAATACGCACATAACGCACCCTCATTGTCATACACACACACACACACACACACACACACACACACACACACACACACACACAAATACATACATACTCCTCACTTGACTCACACACACACAAATACATACATACTCCTCACTTGCTCATTATCTCATTCATTCATTATCACTCACTCACTCTCTCTCTATCACTCACTCTCTCTCTCGCTCACTCGCTCTCTATCACTCACTCTCTCGCTCACTCGTTCTCGCTCTCTCTCTCTCTCTCTCTCTCTCTCTCTCTCTCTCTCTCTCTCTCTCTCTCTCTCTCTCTCTCTCTCTCCAGCAATAAAAACGAATCGTGTGCTATAGACACACTCATTCCTTTGTACATCCTGACACACATACACAGACTCTCCCACACAAAAACACCCGCAAACAGACTCACCCACAAACAAACCCACCCACCCACACTACAAAACACCAAGACCCACCCAACCACACACACAAGTGAAGTATACAGCACAACTAAACTTCTGTCTTCGCGGAAATATGTCCTCAATGGATTTCAAGAGTTCAGGGGTATCATGCACACATACTTGTTAACATACAAGTCACGCACACAAACACTACAGCACACTAACACACACACACACACACACACAGAAATCATAATATTATATATATATAATTCAAGAACACACACCAACAATCTTATAATTAAATAATATAAATGGTACAAACAAACTATTCACATGGACGTCATTCTTTTCTATTTTTAGAATCAGGGTTGTGGAGACAAAGATTGTGTTGGTAATTATCGACCCATTTCACTTCTCCCAATATTATCAAAAGTTTTAGAGAAAGTCGCCACAAATCAGTATATGTCGCACTTGGAAAACAACAATCTGCTTTCTATAAGTCAACATGGTTTTCGGCCAAATTTATCAAAGGAAACAGCCCTTACTTTATTAACTAATAAAATATATACTAATATGGATAACAAAAAAGTGTCTTTACTAACACTACTTGATTTGTCTAAAGCTTTCGACAGTGTCAGTCATAAAATATTGTTAGAAAAATGCAAAAAATTAAATATTGACTCATTCTGGCTTATGAATTACTTGACCGATAGGACACAGGCTGTGCAGTTGGGTGATACAGTCTCATCTACTTTACATGTAACATATGGAGTGCCTCAAGGCTCTATTCTAGGACCCATTCTATTTATTATATTTGTCAATGATTTACTAAACTATGTTAAAGATTGTTTGCTCATTCAGTACAAAGGAGTACAAAGGAAATCAAGCAACAACAGATCTAGTGACCCTTCTAGGTTGCTTGTCCTCCAAAACACTGAGGATCAAGTGTCCAAACAGTGGTTTAGAGTGGGTAAGGGAACATTGAAAAGGGAATTACTGCCCTGGAACTAATGTCCGTGGCAGGATTAGGAAGTTAGTAGGGGACAGATGGGTTAGTAACTGAGGGGGGGATAAAATAAAGTTATTAATTTACAAACGCAGTCAGTCGCGGGTTTGATGCGAGATATTTATCTAGGCGGAGTTTAAATGAATCAACGGTGATGCAGTCTATAACGTTTCGGGGAAGCCCATTCCACAAGTTGACAACTCGATTGAAGAAGAAATTCTTAGATTCGTGCGAGTTAAAAGATTTACCAATAATTTTGCAACCGTTTCCCCGGTCGATAGTGAAGTACTTACTACAGTTCATATTGTCGATGCCTTTGATGATTTTGAACACTTGAATTAAGTCGCCTCTTAATCTGCGCTGGGTTAAAGGAAATAGATTTAATTCTCTAAGACGCTCTTCGTATGGTTTGTTCTTTAGGCTAGGTATCATTTTGGTAACTCTACGTTGAACTCGTTCTAGCTTGTTTATATCTTTTTGGTAATAAGGGCACCAGGATTGAACGCAGTATTCCAGAAGAGGGCGGACTAAGGAATTGTAAAGGGTTAGGATAACTTCTTTGGATTTATGCTCAAATGACCTGCCTATAAAGCCAATTATTTTGTTTGCCTTCTTAACAACTTCTGAACATTGTTGACTCGGTTTTAGGTTACTCGATATTGTTACTCCCAGATCGGTTTCTCTGTTTACATTCTTAAGCTGAGTGCCATTCATCGAATAGTTTGCTTTCTCATTTAGGTATCCAATATGTAGTACTTTACATTTATCCGCATTGAAACTCATTTGCCAAATTTGGGCCCAACATGACAATTTATCTAGATTGTGTTGCATATCGTCAACTTGTTCTTTTGAGAGTACGCTATTTGCAATTTTTGTATCGTCAGCAAATTTTGAGATTGTACAGGTGAGACCCTCATCTATGTCGTTGATGTAAATTAGAAAGATAATTGGTCCTAGTACCGATCCCTGGGGTACCCCGCTACTTACATTGGTCCATTTTGATGCCTTACCGTTTATGACTACTCTTTGCTTTCTGTCGCTGAGCCAATTTTCTATCCATTTCAACACACCGTCTTGTATTCCATGCGCTTTTAGTTTTAGCAGTAAACGTTTGTGGGGAACTTTGTCAAAGGCCTTTTGAAAATCAAGGTATATAATATCTACAGCTTTACTCTCATCGTAGAGGTTGAGGATATCGTGGAAGAAGTCTAAGAGGTTTGTTAAACAGGAACGTTTTCTACGAAAGCCGTGTTGAGTATCTTTAAGTATGTTATTTTCCTCTAAGTGATTTACGAGTCTGTCTCGTATGACCGTTTCTAGCATTTTACATACAACTGAGGTTAAGCTAATTGGACGATAGTTACTGGATAGGGATTTGCTGCCTTTTTTGAATATCGGTGTTACGTTGGCTATCTTCCACTGATCGGGCATAGTTCCAGACTGCAAGGATTTATTGAATAGTAATGTCAGTGGTTTAGAGAGCTCATCCTTAGCTTCCTTTAGAACTCTAGGCGAGATTGTATCAGGTCCAGGCGTTTTATTTACCTTGAGTTTATCTAAACAATTCAATACTTCTCTCTCTGTAACGGTGATATTGCTTAAAACATCTGAATTATCAATCTGAATCGGCGATGGTGTAGGGATATCACTGAGGTCTTCTGTTGTAAAAACTGATGCAAAGAAGGTATTGAGGGCATTACTCATTTGTTCTTCGTCTTTGGTGTATTCTCCATTTTCATCGACTAACGGTCCAACAGTTGAAGTAACTACTTTTTTCTTTCTGATATAACTATAGAATTCTTTCGGGTTTGTTTTACTTTGATTCGCAATATGTAACTCTAAGGTCTTTTTACTTTGCTTAATTAACTGTTTGGCTTTGCGTCGTAGCTCTACAAATTTCAGCCGTTCTTCGTCATTTTGTGAGGATTTTAATCTATCATTAGCAAATTTGTTAGCAAGCAGGCAGTTTGAAATATCTTTATTCCACCATTTGGGCTTATTATTATGGCCTGGACGCCGTATTTTCGATGGTATGCAGTCTTGCACTGCTTTTAGGTAAGTGGCTTCGAATAACTTCCAAGATGTATTTATGTCGTTATTGTGAATTAAAAAGCTCCAGTCAGTTTCTTTAAACATAGCTCTAAGTTTATGGAAGTTTGCTTTCTTGAAATTAGGGACTTTTTCGATGCTACTATTTGGTTCGTTACTAGTAAACTTTAAAGTGAAAGTTATCGTATGATGGTCGCTGTTACTGAATTCATCACCAACATTCAAATTCTCTATCAATTCTTCTTTTGTTGCAAGTACAATGTCAAGAACGTTATTACCACGGGTCGGCGTTCCAACAAATTGATAAAGCGATGACATCAGTATGCTGATGATACACAGATACTTCACTCAGGCACTCTGGATGAACTAACTAATGTAATTAGCAAAACAGAAAATACACTAAAAATAGTGAAACAATATTTCCAGAGAAATGGTCTTATGTTGAATGCAAATAAAACTCAATGCATGTTCCTTGGCACTAGACAGCTTTTATCCCAAATACCCTCAAATGTATGTATACAACTCGATGATCATAAAATTATACCTTGTACACATGTAACAAATTTAGGTCTACATATAGATTGTAACATGCTTTTCAACAAACACACAAGTGAACTGAACAAGAAAGTCATGGGAACGTTGATGTATGTGAATCGTATAAAAGGTAATTTTGACAAAGCTACTAGGGTCATTGTGATTCAATCGCTAATTTTAAGTTTGATAAATTATTGCATAATGATATGGGGTTCAACTAATTGCACTATATTAAATACTGTACAAAAAATGCAGAGTTTTGCTGCAAAGGTAGCAGTGGGTGGAGCAAAAAATACGACCATGTAACTCCGATAATAAAGGAATTAAGAGTGGCTAAAAATAAAGCAAAAATATATATATATGATACAGCTATTGCGGTGTATAAAGAAAGGCATAAGCTAATTCCAAACTGGCTAATACACTTTCCTATTGTTAATGAAATCATAAATAGTAACACAAGACAGCAAAACCATCTACTGTATATGTACAGAGAACAAACACCTTTTATGGTGAACGATCGCTTTTGGTAACAGGTCCTAAAATATGGAATAGGTTGCCGAGATCAGTAAAGGACACACATAACCTAAACACGTTTAAGCATATATTAAAAGATTATATTCTGAAACATGAAATGGATCTATAAACAAAAAATGTAATAATACTGTAACTGTCATTTTTTTATAGATATTGAAGACTGTCCATAGTAACATACTAGAGATGTTTCTTATTGTAAATATGTATATATATATAATGTATGTATTTTAATATTTTGTTGTAATGTTTTATGTGAAGAACCATTGTAAAATGGAAAAATAAATATTCTGATTCTGATTCTCTCTCTCTCTCTCTCTCTCTCTCTCTCTCTCTCTCTCTCTCTCTCTCTCTCTCTCTCTCTCTCTCTCTCTCTCTCTCTCTCTCTCTCTCAACCTTTCCGTTATAGCCCTCTGTAATGTAGCCTACACTTGAAGTTTTGCATAAGACGTAGGCTATTGTGTTTTCCTCAGTTGTCCTCATCATTTTTATTTTATTGTATTGTCACCAGTTTATTTCTAGGATTTTGTTCATCGTTATTTTTACTGGTGAATACTGGTAAAATAGTTTGCATTATAACTTTAACTTGACTGAAGATAGGTCAACCCTTTAACCCCCTGTACCACCATTACGTAATATTCATCATACTCTGGTTACCATTAGACTATATTCTTTAGTTTGTAATCTACCTATACGACTCGAATGGGTAAATACGATCTCAATAAACCCCTATACGACTCGAATGGGTAAATACGATCTCAATAAACCCGCTTAAACTCCATAAAAGCATATAATTTTAACCAGAATCAAAGGTAAAGAGACGATTTAACTGAACTTTGGAAAGACCTTGATGAACTGAAAGACATATCTATCTCCCATTAACTCTCTGACTTCTGCAATACCTTCCTAAGCTGAATACAATCTTCTAATGACAGCCAAAAGAAGAATAGCGTCCCCAAATACTGAAAGGGTTAATATATGAGGTTTAACCCCTTCGGCACAATGACGTGTTTTTACCCTTTATTCTGGCTAAAACTAAACGGTGTTTATGCAGTTTAGGAAGGACCTATGTTATTCAAAGGGTTTATTGAGATCGTATTTACCCCTTTGAGTCCTAGAGGTTGAATATGATTTCAATAAAATCCTCCAATGGTAACCACAATATGATGAAAGTTACGTCATCGTGCTGAAGGGGTTATTTTTTTGTTTATAGTCTATTTGTATTTTGTATTAATTCATTAATTAATATATTTAATTTATTTATTTATTTTTGTTACTAAGTTAGAATTCAGAGCAGCCACACGAAAATTTATGAAATATATTGCCTAAAAAATACCATTCTCTCCTGTGACTCAACTGGGCGAGTTTGACCTTTTCTATTTCCCTAAGCTCTTTTAATATGATGGCTTCTTTGATTAAACTTTTCGGGGATATTCTCTCCATCTTTCATTTTCACGCGCTTGCTCTCATTTTCTCACTCCCTCTCTAATTTTCTCTCGCTGAAGCACATGTAATACGCACATAACGCACCCTCATTGTCATACACACACACACACACACACACACACACACACACACACTCACACAAACACACAAATGCATACATACTCCTCACTTGACTCACACACACACAAATACATACATACTCCTCACTTGCTCATTATCTCATTCATTCATTATCACTCACTCACTCTCTCTATCACTCACTCGCTCTCTCGCTCTCGCTCTCTCTCTCTCTCTCTCTCTCTCTCTCTCTCTCTCTCTCTCTCTCTCTCTCTCTCTCTCTCTCTCTCTCTGTTACCTCTTTTTGCAGCATGTTTTTCTTGACTACACACTTTCTCTATTTCCACTTATCCTCCTTTGTTCTCCCATTTTCTTTAACACTTCATATTTTTTGTTATCCCAGCACCCCGTTTTCTCTTTAGGCGGGCTCCATATCTATCTACCAGGTTTTCGCTATCGATGTATCTTTGTTAATACATTAGCTAGTCATCCTCCGCTTCACTCTCGCTCTTGCTCTCTCTCTCTCTCTCTCTCTCTCTCTCTCTCTCTCTCTCTCTCTCTCTCTGCATATTTGTGTATGTAGTATATTATATGAAATTTCACAAACCTGTTATCTATCTATATCTATCCATGTATTGTATCTACCTATCTATTCAGCTATCTGTCTGTCTATTTCTATCTATTTATCTATCTCCCTCTGTCTCCCCTTATAATTGCTCTTTTCCCCTCTCTCTCTTCCACCCTCACCCACTCTTTATTTTTCAACCCTTACTTCCCTCTAACATATTTCCCATTTTCACTCTATTTTTAACCTACTTTTTTTTTTTTTTTTTTTTTTTTTTTTTTTTTTTTTATACCTTCCAGCCTTCTCTCACTTTCTCTGCAGTTCGCTTTCGTTCTTTCTTCTCTCATTTGCATCTTCAAATAGTGAAAATGTGTTAAGTTGTATGAAAACTACCATGGGGATCGTAAATATTTATCTATTAAGGGGAGGTTTTTAGTGAGTTTCCTAGACTTCCATCAAACTTGAAATTACACCCCGTTGACCCCCTTTCAAGATAAATTTGTACATTTTTCGGTAGAAAAATTTCCCGGCCAAAGGCCGGTTCCTCTTAAATTACAGGCTCGCTATCTCGCCAGGAAAAAATCGACACCTAAATGACACGAAAGGTCTTAAAAGTTAAATAAATGGGGCGAAAGTTCTTAAAATCGCCAAACTAATGGGGCGAACGTCTTAAAATCTCAAAAGCAATGGGGCTAAACATGAGGGAGAAAGGGGTAAAGAAAAAAATCCCTCAAGTGGAAATCTCCCCTTAATTTACATGTTCTTATTAGAGCTCCAGCTTATTTAATGTGACGGCATTTCTTCTTGTTCAATCTTACAGGTACAATAATTATGGGTGTGTATTCTATGTGTGGACTTATTCATACCTTTATTTATTTGATTTACTTGAAGCGAGTCTGGCCATCCCTTCTCCCTCGTGTTTAGCCCCGTTAGTCTGGACATTTTGAGACGTTGGACCCATTAGTTTGGCTATTTTAAGATTTTCGCCCCCATTTCTTTGTCAATATTTAAACCTTTCGTGTAATTTAGGTGTCCATTTTTTTTCCTGACGAGCGACAGCGAGCCTGTAATATAGTAGTAAACGGACTCCGGCCGGGACATGTTTCTATCGAAAAAAATACAAATTTTTCTTAAAGGGGAATCCCTTTTTTTTTGTAAGCTTGGTGGAAGTCTAGGGAGGAAACAAACAAAACTATATTGAAAAGATAAATAAATAAGCAAATAGATACGGCCATTCTCCCTTCGTACGACACAACACAGTGAGAGGTGTTCAACATGGCGCTGACTAAAGTATCCCTGTTGAAGGTCACTCACACACTCTCTCTCTCTCTCTCTCTCTCTCTCTCTCTCTCTCTCTCTCTCTCTCTCTCTCTCTCTCTCAAACTAACCCATCTGTCCCCTACTAACTTCCTAATCCTGCCACGGACATTAGTTCCAGGGCAGTAATTCCCTTTCCAATGTTCCCTTACCCACTCTAAACCACTGTTTGGACACTTGATCCTCAGTGTTTTTGGAGGACAAGCAACCTAGAAGGGTCACTAGATCTGTTGTTGCTTGATTTCCTTTGTACTCCTTTGTACTCTCTCTCTCTCTCTCACACTTTTTATTTCTCACATTTCTCTATTATTTCACCTTACTTTTTTTATTTCTGTTTTATTTTCTCACAACTTTCCCATTGCACAGACACGCACACACCTACGTGTGCACACACACACACACATATTTTCTCTCTCTCTCTCTCTCTCTCTCTCTCTCTCTCTCGCGTGCTCCCCCTGCTCTCTAGTCCCGATTTTAAATATTATATTTTTTATTTATTGTTTTTTAGCCTCCCCCCCCCCCCCCCCCTCACTGCCTGTCCAATCAATTAATCAGTTTTCTGGCTCGCTATATTTTTTATTTTATCTTTTTTGTTTTTGTCATTCCCCTGATGATTTACCCCTCTTTTTAATCAGGCTATTTACTCTCTCTCTCTCTCTCTCTCTCTCTCTCTCTCTCTCTCTCTCTCAACCAGGCTCCTTTTCCAGTTTCCGCTCCACTCATTTTTTCTTTCCACGCCTTTACTCGCTTTCTTTCTCTCGCTCGGTCGCTCTCTTTCTCTTTCTCTTTCTTTATCATTTATTTTCTCTCACACCCGCTTTGAACTAACTCACTGTCTGTCTGTGTGTCTGTCACTAAAGGCGGTTTTTCCCTGTCTTTTTGTTTTGGTATTGTTAGTCTGGTGCGTCTAATATTTTTTTTTTATAGGAATTCTATCACTTATAATAATCTATATTAGGAATTGTGTCAGTTATAATAATCTACTTTTAGGAATTGTGTCACTTATAATAATCTACTTTTAGGAATTGTGTCAGTTATAATAAATCTACTTTTAGGAATTGTGTCAGTTATAATAATCTACTTTTAGGAATTGTGTCACTTATAATAATCTACTTTTAGGAATTGTGTCAGTTATAATAATCTACTTTTAGGAATTGTGTCAGTTATAATAATCTACTTTTAGGAATTGTCACTTATAATAATCTACTTTTAGGAATTGTGTCAGTTATAATAATCTACTTTTAGGAATTGTGTCAGTTATAATCTACTTTTAGGAATTGTGTCACTTATAATAATCTACTTTTAGGAATTGCGTCAGTTATAATAATCTACTTTAAGGGTTGGTGTTTTAGTTTGATCCCTAGTCCTCCATCAATCTTAAACACACACACACACACACCCCTCCCTTCGAGATAAATTTGTACATTTTACACACACACACACACACACACACACACACACACACACACACACACACACACACACACACACACACACACACACACACACACCCCTCCCTTCGAGATAAATTTGTACATTTTTGTAGAAAAATATCGCGCCCGAAAGCTGGTTCCCCCCCAAATTACAGGCTCGCTTTTGCTCGCCAGGAAAAAAACCGAGAGGGCATGAATGGTCATACAAGTTGGACAAAGAAATGGGGAGAAAAGTCTTAAAATTGCCAAACTAATGTGGCGAACGTCTTAAAATCTCAAACCGCACGGGGCTAAACATGAGGGAGAAAGGGGCTCAGAAAAAAACATCACCCTAATTATTTCAGTACGATTTTGACTATAGTCAATTTTTTTCCAGCTGAGGGTAAATTGTCATGTTTCTATCTTTGTTACTCAGCTATAAGGTAGATTTTGTAGCGAAATACGATGCTAATTATGAAAACTTGGCATTAATACGACACACAGCCATAGTAGTTTCATATATTTCCATTAAGTATCGAGAAATCAGCTACTAAGGGATTCAATTTACCATCAGCTGGAAAAAAATAAGAGTATAACTCCTTCAGCACGATGACGCCCTTTTACATTGGAGTCTGGCGAAGAATATATGTCGTTATGCAGTATAAGGAGGGATTATTTACCAAACCCAAACGGATGTCCTGTTGACGTTATGAATAGCTTAGTGACGGACTCATTCTTATCAAGTATTAACCCTCTCCGACATATGACGCGATTTTGAGCCTGTTGGGGATACTTTGAAGCCTTTGTTACCATCAGGGGTATTTAGAAACCTTTAGTTTAGTTACTTCAACCTCTGTAGTTGTCTTTGAGTTACAGTAGCTGTGGGCAGAAAACTAATTTTGGAGAGGTAATTATAAGTTAGAGTTAAACTCTATTTCTTATTGCTAATTTGGCAACCTCTGCGTCATAAATGCGTGAAAGGGTTAAGAATTATGTCGGTTAAACTAATCTACTTTAAGAATTATGTCAGATATAATAATCTACTTTTAGGAATTCTGTGTATTATAATAATCTACTTTCAGGAATTTTGTCAGATAAAATAATCTACTTTAAGAATTCTGTCGGTTATAATAATCTACTTTTAGGAATTGTGTGTATTATAATAATCTACTTTTAGGAATTGTGTGTATTATAATAATCTACTTTTAGGAATTGTGTGTATTATAATAATCTACTTTTAGGAATTGTGTGTATTATAATAATCTACTTTTAGGAATTGTGTGTATTATAATAATCTACTTTTAGGAATTGTGTGTATTATAATAATCTACTTTTAGGAATTGTGTGTATTATAATAATCTACTTTTAGGAATTGTGTGTATTATAATAATCTACTTTTAGGAATTGTGTGTATTATAATCTACTTTTAGGAATTGTGTGTATTATAATAATCTACTTTTAGGAATTGTGTGTATTATAATAATCTACTTTTAGGAATTGTGTCAGTTAAAATATTCTACTTTAGGAATTGTGTCAGTTATAATAATCTACTTTAAGAATTATGTCACTTATAATAATCTACTTTCAGGAATTGTGCCACATATAATCTACTGCAACTGAGATGGATTGGGTCATGGTTAATTGGTAGGAAGCATAGATGGAAGCAATAAATGGTATGCAATCTGACTGGGGTATAGTTAAGAGCGGAGTCCCACAAGGATATGTTTTAGGCCCTCTGCTGTTCATCATATACTGTATATTAATGTCCTTGATGTAGGAATAACTGGCAAAATCAATAAATGTGCACTAGGATAAAATATGAAGTGATAATTTCTGATAAGGATATTCAGGCTCTCCAAAGAGATCTAGATACCTACACGAATGGGCAATAAATTGGCAGATGAGGTTCAATGTAGATAAATGCAGTGTAGTTAAGTTTGGGAAATCGAAAGAAAACTAGATTTTTAAGACGTTCGGGCCATTAGTTTGGCGATTTTAGGACTTTACGCCCCATTTCTTTGTCAATATTAAGACCTTTCGTGCCATTTAGGTGTCGATTTTTTCCTGGCGAGCGATAGCGAGCCTGTAATTCTAGGAGTAACCGGCCTTCGTCCGGGACATTTTTCTACCGAAAAATATATAAATTTATCTTGAAGGGGGATCTAAGGGGTGTTTTTATCAGGTTGATGGAGGTCTAGGGAGGAAACTAAAATATTATAAAAATATATATATAAAACTAATCAAATAAATACGCCCATCTCCCCTTAAGAGAAGCTCTGTAGATATTCAGCCTCGTGGCTCCAAATGAACAATAATCAAGCAATTATTAGTTATTATGTATATTACACACACACACACACACACACACACACACTTTTATTCGCTCAGTATTTCTCACGCTCATGCACTCATTCTCTCTATTGCATTACCTTACCTGTTGCTTCCTCTCTCTCTCTCTCTCTCTCTCTCTCTCTCTCTCTCTCTCTCTCTCTCTCTCTCTCTCTTCTTCACTTCCCCTTCATTATAGCCCATCGGGGTCGGGTAGAGGTGGGTGTAATGGTGTGGATAAGGGGGGGGGGGGGGATGGTTGATTGAGGGAGGGGGGTATATTGATGGAGGGATGGTTAGGTACGAGTGGGTGAATAGATGAATGATTTAGTAGAATAGTTGGTGGATGAGTTGGTAGGATAGTTGATGACCACCCTATTTCCTTGTTACTGCGTTCAGAGTTCCTACAACCCTCTCCTGCATTTCTTCCTCCATACTCCCATATTTACTCAACACACTGCCCAAATACTTAAATGAGCTGACGTTCTCCATAACTTGGCCGTTCAACCTCACCTCACACTCTGTGACTGCACCCCTTTCAAAGACCATAACCTGCATTTACCTTCAGATTCCGTTTTTCACACACTGTTCCAAACATATTTACCAAACCCTGCAACTCCCACTCAAATGGCTGAACCTTCTGTTACGACCGGGCACTCGGGTACACTAGGGCTCTTACACAGGACTCGAGTATGGCTCGCTGCCACAACGGAAACACACGATCCCAACCCCAGAGTACTGCCAGCCGAACAAAAAACGCCACTACCCTCCAGAGTTCTATCTGCTATAACGGGGTATACAAGAACTCGGTACTAGCGTTTCACACAACAGACTAATAACAAGACGGGAGTTATCTAGTCTGGTCAACAATCAAACAAAGAAGAAAGTACTACAACACTAAAGAATAGTGTTGGCCGAAGCCGAAGTAATCCACCCTTGAACTAAGAACTTAAGAAGTCCTCCACCCTCTACTTCGGATCGGCACTATTACGTTACGTTAAACAATAGTCCTCGAGCATCAAGCAAGGAATCTTCTGATAAGTTAGATGCTTCTCGAATACTCATAAGAAGTAAGTATCGGATTTTGAACAGCAATTTAATGAATAACTCACTGGTAATTAAAGGCTTTAAATTGACATAAGAAGAATTATAAGAATAAGCAATAGGATATGGCAAACATTAAGAAGAAGTACTCCGACAATGCACTGGCAATAGCCTACTAAAATTGTGCTCGTGGGCCACTAATCTCTGAAGTAGCTAAGCGTGCCACACATGAAATCAATAGTGCTTAAACAATAATATACATAAGGAGAAGCTTCAATACTATGCTGTATCTGCTGGTCGAGCAAAGTCTAGCTGGGATATCTAAGGTTAAGAGACAATGGCTGAGCAAGCGGCTCGTAGCCTAGCGAGGTCCTTAAGACTGTGCGGCCAAATTACGGTAATTGACGGGATGCTCTCTTGAGAGATCCAGATCACTAGTATCTGGTTCTCTCCTGGCGATCCTCTCAAAGTCAAGCAAATGAGATAGCACAGTGTTGGGTGGCACAGGCAAAAGCCCTCACTCGCAACACAGTGCTAAACTCCCACGGTACACAATCAAAAAGACCCCCTAGGCTTCCCACGTCTCCGTTGCAATTGTGCTGGTTCAACCAACCTAGCACTCTTAGGAAATCACAACTCGAGGAACCCTATCCCAGTCTAGCATTACCTAAACCAGCAGAAAACAGGAACATGAATAATAGTACACAGGGAAATACATATACGAGTGCAACAAACATCAATCAATCCTATTCTAGTTAACCCTTCCAAAAATAGGCTATCTAACAGGCACTTATCTCGTGAGAACTCAAGCGATAATACTTTGGCTGACTAAATCTGCACCAAAGGGGTCATTGGTTAAAAAGGGACGAGAAGCGAAGAAGGTAGGCTGTTCAGAGAGTAGAGAAAGTTCACATCAGTCGGAAGAATATGGATAGTTGCAAGGGATATGAGAGGTCGCTTTGCCTGATGAGTTCTGATCTAAAAATGGCGAGACCTCCCTTTTTATACTCGGCCCCGTAGCGAGCATAACGGCAATCATGACGTCACATTCTCTCTCTCAATCTGGGATCGACAAAGGATTTCCCACGCTTGAGGAGGGAGGGAGGGGGGAATTAGGCCTACCCCTCGTGGCGCGCTCACTGGTCGGTGTTACATAACTCTCTCTCTCTTCGCATCATTATATATATATAAATCCCACACACAATACTTATATCTAATGATATAAAATAGAACTCGTTGACTTAGAAGAAAACAAAATACATAATGATAATACTTATAGTACAACGGTTCACATAAACTGAGTTAGGAAACTCTACACAGACTACAGCCAAAGTTCCTGCCCTGACGATCCTAGCGAGGGTGGGGCCTGACTGGGCGTTCTGTACAGCATGCTCATACTCGACATGCGTCACACCTCCCCCAAGATTTTACTTGCTCAACCCTGAGCTAAAATCTGATATACAGAACCCCATCAAACCCCTCACACCCAGCGACCGCATGGCACTAAAACAACGCTGAGTTTATCACTAAAACACATCTTATAAAAAAAAAAAAAATCACATTTCATAACTCCTCCCAACAATAGTAAAAGACATAATATCATGCTCCCAGAGCGAGCTTACAGCAGCTCAGCCGTTTGATAGTTCGTGGACTACTCAAACACTTTATAGGCTATGACAAACTTATACAATTATCTTCATCAAAAAGAAAGAGTTTTTATATGATTTTTATATTTTAATATGTTTTTTCCGGCTGCACTATAAGGGCAGCCTATTTTCTTCTATACCAAACGCTCAACTCCTGCTTTACGACCCAATACGCTGGGCTACAACCGCGAGCCAACAAGCACCAAGCGCAAAATACTACTCAAACCAAAGCAGGAGGCTACCCGTGTGACAATTTACCCAGGATCATATACCCCTGAACGACCGCATGCAACCTCGTTGTCACAACCGGCAATATGGCTTATGTCCAGGTTATATACCAATAACCTTAGTGACCACCTGGTCAGCCTCATATTCCGATTGTGAAACGGGTCCAAGATCTTGAGAGGGTAATGATCTGGGTAAACTACACCGACCGGACCATAGGCTGGAACATAGATCTCGAAATGCCCCAGCGCATCATTGTCCTTTTCACTTTCATTCATCAGGCTCTGACACGTTGCTGGTGCATTCTTAAGTCCGTAGGGCATAACATTGCACTGGTAGGTACTCCCGTCCACAACAAAACCACATACCTCTTTAGCGCGCTCGGACAAAGTTACACGCAACGACCACTCACGACATTCCTTATCCCTCAGATCCTTCGTCCACACGTAATCCAGCTCTGCTTGCACCATAGGCTGTCGAGCAGGATTTATACGGCAGGGAATTAAACTGAGCCTTGCACTATCTCCAGCCTGCATGTCGGATTCTACCCCGTACCTCAGGCCTGGAGAAGCAACAAACATGCGAAAGTACTGCCATAGCCTAGTAAATAACTGCCTTGCACTGTCTCCACGAACAACATGCCTTGTGCCCTCCCACAACCCAGCCGAGACCGCAGCTTCTAACCTGTAGTCTCCCTCCTTCTCCACCTTCGTCCCTAGAACAGCCAGGTCATGAGAGGGACAATCAGTACCACCCGTGCAGTCACTCCCACAGTTCATTATAGCTAAGGCTTCCCCGCCGATACCGTACATGCGCACCCCCACATTCCTTGTGACGACATCTGCCTGCGCAGCATCACCGCTTTTAGCGACATGGCCAGATACAGTCGGTCTGTGGTAGGGCTGTTGCATTAGACTAGAGCAGCATTGGGAGGCTATGTGACGACCGGGCACTGCGATACCACAGCCGACCCTACCAATCTGCTCAATGTCCTCCTTTTGACCACCACCCTTGGCAGCCATGGGTCGACCCTGACCTGGCAACCATGCCAAGGCCTCGTCGCCCACCTTAAACCACCGAAACAACGAGGCTAACGGTCTTTTAACAGTCACATGACCTGCCTGCGGAACATCTCGCACCGCCCGAGTTGTGAGACTCAGGGGCTCGGCACGACCAGTGGGGTATGAACCGAGCTGGTGCTGGAGTGCTGCACACTGCTGCTCAGGCAGGTGCTCTAGCACTTCCACAGCCACCAGACTCGTGTCCCCCGCCCACTGCTTCGCCGAGACATGACAATCCCTACTCTCCTCCACCTGTGCCCTACTGCCCCCCTCTCCTTCTCCACCTTGGCCGCGGCAGACCAACGCAGGGACAGTAGGCTGCGCAGGTGGTTGCCTCACAAACTCCTCCACCAGGTTCACATGACATGCTTCCCCGTCCTCGTGTTTAATCTCGACAGCACCATTACCACACTTCTGAACTTCCGGATCCTCCAACTGAGCAACCCTTTTTTCTCTCCGTGTGCAACGTTGCTGCCCCGGAGTCTCTTCCGGCCCTACCTCCTCACTAACTGTGACAGGTCCTGGGGCCTCTCCAGACTCCAACATAGGTGCCAATACTAAATCACCCAGGAGAGCCGCCGAGTCAAAACTCTTAAAACCAACTCCAGCTTTAGCCTCCTCCTGTTGATCGTTCCTCTGCTGGTCTGAAGACGGAGGACTAGGCTGTGACACTTTATCTGCCCGAGCTCGGGTGACAACACACGCCATGGGTTGTGCCTGGCACCGCTCGACACACTCTTGTTCTCCCCCACTCACGTCGGCCGGCCTCTCGGCAACGACTAAGGGTAGAACCTCAGAAGCGGGCATTGCAAAGTCGTTGCCGAGAAGAAGGTCGACGCCCTCCACTGGCAGTTTCTCCACAATCCCAACATCCAATTCACGTGCCACACCATCCACCTCCAACTCCAACCGCACCAGCGGGTATGACCGAGTTGCATTAATACCCTGCACCACTACCACCCGAGCCGCATTTATAGGGTAGCCAGTCAAATTGTTCATCAGAGTCTGGGAAGCACCTGTATCACGCAAGACCTCTACTCCATGCTTGCGCCCCGCCCACATCACGCAACCCCGTCCTCTATGGTCGCAAAAAACATCCTGAGCAGGGTTCGAGCCTCTCAGGTGTTTCTGCATTGGCTGTGCCTCAGCCTCTGACGAACTGCCCCGGGCAAACTCAGAAGACTTCGGAGACACACCAATGTTGCAGGCCAAAGACACAGCTGCTGTAGGTGGTTTGCTAGGACAGACTCTTGCAAAGTGCCCCTTTTCATGACAAAGATAACACTCCAACTCCCCTCTGGGCTTCCCTTGGTACTGGGAAGGGCCCGGCCCCTTCTTAAATGGGACGGTGTTAGTCTTGTGGTCAGTCTTGGTATCATAGCTCTTGTACTTGTTTGCATAATGTATATCAC
>JBAKBP010031769.1:0-24028 GCA_037953745.1 Lithodes maja
CTGCCTTGCTTAGGCCAATCGGCTTTCTGCAGACTCCCATTTTCTTATGTTCTTATGTAAGGACCAATAGATATGTTGATGCTCATGTTCCTTTGTACTCCTTATTATAATGCGCACTATGTAGTTCGCAACTTTATATTCGAACCGAGTATATTTTATTATTCCACACGTGTGCTACATTAGCAATAAAAAAACGCTAAACTTAGCAAAAACTCACTTAAGACATAACTAACCAAATGAACTCAACATACTCATATACCCTACCCCAGTATGATAGGTGGGGGCTGCTGCCCCCACACCCCTGCAAACATAAAAACGCTAACTATAGCAACTCATTGTTTGCAGACGAGCTTACCCTTACACCGCCCCATTTTCTGTTGACCATTTTCTTACAATGAGCAGTGTCGGCTCTGTTTTCAGTCCCACACATTACTATTTTGAATTTTGACACGTTTGCGAGTGTGCAAATTGGTTGAAGAAAATCCGGTAAGATTAAGAGTAGTGGGCGTACCACTACCAACATACAGCATAACTCCTCTATAAAACATTAACCTAACCTAACCTAACCTAGTATTCATATAGTACTAGGTTAGGTTAGGTTAGGTTAGGTTAGGTTAATGTTTTATAATGATTTATGCTGTATGTCGGTAGTGGTACGCCCACTACTCCTAATCTTACTGAAAATCCTTCTTTTAACATAAATATCCTACTTTCTGTGGAGTAGTAGACATGAATTTCTGAACAATTTTATGAGCGACATTTATGATAACTTGGCGAACTCCTTTGAAAAAACTGTTGAGCCACAACTATCAATTTACAGGGATTCACTATTTGATATTCACTGGCTTGCTTTTACTTACAGGTGTACAAATATTCATAATCACGATTATGCACAAAAAATATAATGCATACACATATATACATACATTAGATGGACAATATGTATTTTAGGTCACGTATGGGATATATTTGTCTGTTTTCTATAGCTTTGTCTGACAGTATTAGTCACCTCAATATACTGGATGTCTTTACTGCTGATAATTAAAAACAAATTAATTAGACTGTGTAGGTTAAATAAGGGTGGAAGAGAAAATGGGGAAAAATGTTATTTTAATACCACGAGTTTTCCGAGTGTTTTTTATAAAAGAAATTGTTCATTTGCATCAATATATAGTGTTTGCAATTAATTAGAAATCTCGGGAAAACCTATTTTCCCCATTAGGCCTATTGATCGATGTTGAGACACGCCCCGATAGTGATTTGGAAAGACATTAGCCTAACCTAACAACCTTACCTAACCTAACCTAGTATTATGGGTGGGGGCTGCTGCCCCCACTCCCCCGCTGGTTGAGTACTAATCCCTTAGTAAAAAAAAAAAAAAAACATTGGCTGTCGATTATACGAAAGTGAAAGAAAGTCGATGAATTCTACGGTGTTTACTCTGCAATCTTCAGCTTTGATTATACATTGATAACGGGAAAGTACCGTATTGACAACCTTGTTACGAAATTTAAAATTTGATACCATACTTTTATATTAAGTTTTTCCGAGGGTTTAACACATTTTCATATGATCTTTAGAGCTATCGATAACTGGAAGTACCGTATTGACAACCTTGTTACGAAAAATAAATGTTAGTACCATACTTTTTTATTAGGTTTTGCCGAGGGTTAAAACAAATGTTCTTATGATATTTATAGCATATAGATTCAATATTTATCTTCAAATATATCAACAAAATTCGTGGTATTAAAATAACATTGAACCGAAAAGGGCGGCCATCTTGGATCAGTGGAGAACTAATTGTTTTTCATTTTTCCTCCGTACTTAGTATTTTGTCATCCTCTATATCAATGCTAAGACAGTGGGTGCCGCCCCCAGGTTAGGTTAGGGTAATGGCAAAATATGATTTTGGGTTTAATATTGCTAAATAATGGGTATAAATACATTTGCAGAAGGAAAAACGCCTTAATACACACTAATCAATGAAGGAACTGATGACAAAAAGGATAACATTAAGGGAAACCCATACGTGACCTAAAATGCATGACCTACATATTGTCCATTCAGGTCACAGTCAGCTGAAAGGATACAGTACGTTTCGTCACCAACCCGTTTCGTCACCACCTCTTAGACCCGTTTCGTCACCGCGATTTCGGACGTTTCGTCACCATTATTAGCCACTACTATTTCAAGGCCATTGAACCTTGACTTGGTAAAAATTTACGATAATATTCAAGGACACTAGTGCGACGTTATGAGAAACAATTTATTAGTGAAAATAGGCACCAATAGATTCGCCATATTTTTCTCCATATAGTCCGCATGGAAGATTTTCGTTATCAACAAATTGAAAAATAGCCACTTCTCAGACAAATACACCAAAAATCTAAGTCAAAGCTGGGGTGGGGGGCGGCAGCCCCCCACCTATAATACTAGGATAAGTTAGGTAAGGTTGTTAGGTTAGGCTAATCTCCTTTCAAAGGGGTATAGGCTATCCTAGTGTTTACTAGCCTATACCCGGTCAGAGGTAAGAAGAAGAAAAAGAGTCCTGCAGTAGTCTCCTTGAATGCTACCCAAATATTAGATTAGCCTAGATTAGATTAAGCTAACCTAACCTAACCCTAATATAATATAACATAGGGTAACATATACATTTTGAAAAACTCACAAATTGCGAGACGAGACTCTCATAGGTTCCATTTCGGAATGGAGTGACATGAAGCGAAATGGAACGATATATTTCGGTATATTTCGCTACATTCCACTCTCTTTGACATACTGGGCGAGAATATACAGTACATTGACTTATTAGTTTCGAACCAAGCTACTTTGGGCTACTAAACATAGTGGTGACGAAACGGGTCGGAGTTTTGGTGACTAAACGGGTTTTTGGGGACGAAACCGGTTGGTTACGAAACTGAATGGTGACGAAACGTCCATACCCCAGCTGAAATAATAGTGTACCGACTATAGTGCTTGGCGAGTTAAGCGTAGAGGAATCAGAAGCGAAAAAAATAGTTTAATACGTTCCCCTAGCCCTTGTTCAACGGAGGGCTGGAGCACGGCCGTCTGCATATCCCTTACTATATATATAATGATAGATTAAAATCTTCACAAAATGACGAAGAACGAGTGAAATTTGTAGAGCAACGACGCAAAGCCAAAAAGTTAATTAAGCAAAGTAAAAAGACCTTAGAGTTACATATTGCGAATCAAAGTAAAACAAACCCGAAAGACTTCTCGGTTCAATGTTATTTTAATACCACGAATTTTTGTGATATATTTGAATCTAAATATTGAATCTATATGCTCTAAAGATCATAAGAAAATTTGTTTTAACCCTCGGCAAAACCTAATAAAAAAGTATGGTACTAACAAAAAAAATCGTAACAAGGTTGTCAATACGGTACTTCCAGTTATCGATAGCTCTAAAGATCATATGAAAATGTGTTTTAACCCTCGGAAAAACCTAATATAAAAGTATGGTACTAAAATTAAATGTTCGTAACAAGGTTGTCAATCGGTACTTTCCCGTTATCAATGTACAATCAAAGCTGAAGATTGCACAGTAAACACCGTAGACGTGCAAAACACCTAGACTTCATCGACTTTTACCTTCCTATAATAGACATCCAATTTTTTTTTTTTTTATTAACTAAGGGATTAGTACTCAACCAGCGGGGGTGTGGGGGCGGCAGCCCCCACCCATAATACTAGGTTAGGTAAGGTTGTTAGGTTAGGCTAATGTCTTTTCAAATCACTATCGGGGAACAACATCGATCGATAGGCCTTATGGGGAAAATAGGTTTTCCCGAGATTTCTAATTAATTACAAACTCTATATATTGATGCAAATGAACAATTTTTTTTATAAAAAACACTCTGAAAATTAGTGGTATTAAAATAACATTTTTCCGAATTCTATAGTTATATCAGAAAGAAAAAAGTAGTTACTTCAACTGTTGGACCGTTAGTCGATGAAAATGGAGAATACACCAAAGACTAAGTACAAATGAGTAATGCCCTGAATACCTTTTTTGCATCAGTTTTTACAACAGAAGACCTCAGTGATTATTCAGATTGATAATTCAGATGTTTTAAGCAATATCACCGTTACAGAGAGAGAAGTATTGAATTGTTTAGATAAACTCAAGGTAAATAAAAGGCCTGGACCCGATACAATCTCGCCTAGAGTTCTAAAGGAAGCTAAGGATGAGCTCTCTAAACCACTGACATTACTATTCAATAAATCCTTGCAGTCTGGAACTATGCCTGATCAGTGGAAGCTAGCCAACGTAACACCGATATTCAAAAAAGGCAGCAAATCCCTACCCAGTAACTATCGTCCAATTAGCTTAACCTCAGTTGTATGTAAAATGCTAGAAACGGTCATACGAGACAGACTCGTAAATCACTTAGAGGAAAATAACATACTTAAAGATACTCAACACGGCTTTCGTAAAAAACGTTCCTGTTTAACAAACCTCTTAGACTTCTTCCACGATATCCTCAACCTCTACGATGAGAGTAAAGCTGTAGATATTATATACCTTGATTTTCAAAAGGCCTTTGACAAAGTTCCCCACAAACGATTACTGCTAAAACTAAAAGCGCATGGAATACAAGACGGTGTGTTGAAATGGATAGAAAATTGGCTCAGCGACAGAAAGCAAAGAGTAGTCATAAACGGTAAGGCATCTAAATGGACCAATGTAAGTAGCGGGGTACCCCAGGGATCGGTACTAGGACCAATTCTCTTTCTAATTTACATCAACGACATAGATGAGGGTCTCACCTGCACAATCTCAAAATTTGCTGACGATACAAAAATTGCAAATAGCGTACTCTCAAAAGAACAAGTTGACGATATGCAACACAATCTAGATAAATTGTCATGTTGGGCCCAAATTTGGCAAATGAGTTTCAATGCGGATAAATGTAACGTACTACATATCGGATACCTAAATGAGAAAGCAAACTATTCGATGAATGGCACTCAGCTTAAGAATGTAAACAGAGAAACCGATCTGGGAGTAACAATATCGAGTAACCTAAAACCGAGTCAACAATGTTCAGAAGTTGTTAAGAAGGCAAACAAAATAATTGGCTTTATAGGCAGGTCATTTGAGCATAAATCCAAAGACTTTATCCTAACCCTTTACAATTCCTTAGTCCGCCCTCTTCTGGAATACTGCGTTCAATCCTGGTGCCCTTATTACCAAAAAGATATAAACAAGCTAGAACGAGTTCAACGTAGAGTTACCAAAATGATACCTAGCCTAAAGAACAAACCATACGAAGAGCGTCTTAGAGAATTAAATCTATTTCCTTTAACCCAGCGCAGATTAAGAAGTGACTTAATTCAAGTGTTCAAAATCATCAAAGGCATCGACAATATGAACTGTAGTAAGTACTTCACTATCGACCAATCTAATTACACGCGGGGAAACGGTTGCAAAATTATTGGTAAATCTTTTAACTCACACGAATCTAAGAATTTCTTCTTCAATCGAGTTGTCAACTTGTGGAATGGGCTTCCCCGAAACGTTATAGACTGCATCAACGTTGATTCATTTAAACTCCGCGTAGACAAATATCTCGCATCAAACCCGCGACTGACTGCGTTTGTAAATGAATAACTTTATTTTATCCCCCCCTCAGTTACTAACCCATCTGTCCCCTACTAACTTCATAATCCTGCCACGGACATTAGTTCCAGGGCAGTAATTCCCTTTCCAATGTTTCCTTACCCACTCTAAACCACTATTTGGACACTTGATCCTCAGTGTTTTGGAGGACAAGCAACCTAGAAGGGTCACTAGATCTGTTTTTGCTTGATTTCCTTTGTACTCCTTTGTACTATGATACAGACTGCCGTGGCTGGAGCCCGCCCTCAACACCCCCGGTAAGAGTTGTGTTATCGGGCGTACCACTACCGACATACAGCATAACTCCTCTCTAAAACATTAACCTAACCTAATATTCATTTAGTAATGAGAATATTAAGTTAGGTTAGGTTTTTTAGTTAAGTATTTATAGATTATTTATGTCGTATGTCGGTAGTGGTACGCCCGATAACACAACTCTTACAACACCCCCTACCCATCTGCTGGGCTAACCATGAAAATAGCATATGACTATATAAAATAATACTGTGAATAAGTAAACGAAAATTACCGAAACAAGTGTCAACAGACGATGCGCGTGGTCGGGACAATATGGTGCACGGCCATTCTCTTACATTATACGGTTTTATACCGAGAAATCTTAAGCCTTTCAAGATAGAAGAACGCCTCCCTTCCCTTAATAAATGATTGCCCTGGAAACCATCTATAAGAAAGTATGTTCCCTGATCCCGAATCTATCAAATAACCACCATAGACTACAACCTATGACACGCTCTAGCAAACCACGTTCGCCGTGACAAAGGAGCAATGCCCATCAGTCACACAAACTATATTAGGCCTAGCTTAAAGATCTAATTATAATCAACTTGCGAATTGATCAAGTGACTTTACAAATCCTGTATGGGAAAGTATATGGTATACTCTGAATCATTTAGCCTCGTCGGCGAAATCATAATATATACGGTAATAACGGTAATAACATTTATATTACCTAAGAAGCCGACACCCTCCCTCCATGCACTTCTAAAACACACTGCCCGTGGCCCCGTGCCTCCAGTTTATCGACACAAAAATAGGGTAGGGAAGGAGGGGGTTAGTGTTATCGAACTTGGTTTGATCATTCAAGATCGTTCAGTTTTAAAGAAGCCAACACAAGTATAAAGGCAACTGCTCCGTGACACGTGCGATTTCCTTATGAAACAACTAAAAGTAGAATCCAACCCCACCATTCAAAGTTCAGTAATCGTCCTAGCGAATCTAACTCATTGTTAATCCATTACGACAGCACACCTGTCAATCTAGGGTTGAATTATACTATATTATGGTTTCGTAAGTATACTTCCGCTAGAGTATAATATACACAAACAAAACCATTAATTACATTACGATCGGCATCTCGGTTTCTTAAGCCCCGCCCCTCTCGTCCACACTATCCCTCCACGCTGTTTCGGGTGTGGCGTGGAGGACATGTAGGGGTTTGAGTGGTGGTAGGGGAGGGAGGAGGGATTGCTTGCCACCACCCGTAGAATCATACTAAACAAACTGCCTCTTCCTTTGATAATTTCATTCATCATTATTTCCAAGAGAATGAAAACAAAAACTCAATGCATACGAACAAATCCTTTACATACAGCATGTTCAGTATTGTTGAGGAGTATTGTTTTTTTATATTACGAGAGGAAAATAGTGTTAATTTGTGAAGGTGGAACAGGACATTTGAGCATAACTGTACGGATAGCCAGTAGTACGTGGGGAAGGCTTTGTCCGTCCAATTTGAACGAAGAATAAATGTGGGGTGGAGGGGGATATCTTGCTCCCTAGATCGCTATCAAGCTTAACCCCTACGAGAAAATTTCGTACATTTTTCGGTAGAATAATGTCCGGGCCGAAGGCCGATTCCAAATTACAGGCTCGCTTTCGCTCGCCAAAAATAAAAATTGACACCTGCATCACTCTTTCACCTGAAACGAAACGTCTTAAAATTGACAAGGAGGTTAATAAGTTATAACACAGCTTAATTTAGAAAGAATAGGATTTGCTTCATGATATGTATTGCCAACACAAGTCAACAATACTTCGCGCATATTATTACAAAGGGAGTCCATCTCTTCGACAACATGTAGGTGTTTGGTCAGTGCCAATAGTACACTCAAGACATTAATCCTGACCCAATATAAACTCTCGAACAGCAAAACGAACCTTCGAAACATCAATATTAGGTAACGAAATAACGACAGGATTCGATTATGTTCGGGATAGGTTCGAAAATTTGAACCATGATTTATGAACTAAAGTGTACAGTAGGATTTATGTGGATGGCGTAATTTGGAACTTGGGCGATGAGATAATTCAATGTAATATAATGGGTATTAATTTACTAAAGATTTTTATTGTTAACCACCTGCTGTGCTAAGGCGTCATATTTATTCAAATTTCAGCTATATTTCGAGGATTTTGTGCTGTTTAAGATGGATCTCTGGTAGTAAAAACGGTTAAGTGAGATAGTTCGAAGCCTGTTAATTGCTGGAGGCCTTTTTATACTGAATTAAATCGTCTAGTAGTAGCCAGAATATAGGTAAAAGGGCGTCACCGGTACTGAATAGGTTAAACACACACACACACCGCCTCCCCCTTGTAAAATCATTGTATGGTATCCCAGAATATGGATTCTACGTCGTTTTTTCAAATGGCGTAGGGATGCGGCGACCCCAACGCCCGCCACTTTCTGGTGCAGGTAGCCTCCTCTGTGGTGGAGGGGTGAGAAATTTCCACCACCGCTTTTCTCCGGTGAGACGTAGAAGTCGGCTAAAGGGGATCGGGGGCGGGGGGCCTGGTATCCTTCTCCCCTTAAATTAATCTACCAAAAAAACGAGACAGAGATAGGGGCGAGGGAACGCGTTCGTGGTCCCGGACCCTGAGAGTAGGAGCTTTAAATGTGCGTGGATGTGGTGCGAGTGAGAAGCGAGAGGATATTGGAAGGTTATTTGAAAGAAGGATGTATGATGTCCTTGCACTGAATGAAACAAAGATGAAAGGAGAGGGAGAAGTGGATTTTGGAAACGTGATCGGTAGAAAGTCTGGAGTAGACGAGGGAGTCAGGGGGAAAGAAGGAGTGGCTATTATTGTGAAGGAGGAGTTGAGAGAGTTTATAAAAGAGTGGAAAGAGGTGTCATCAAGGCTAATGTGGGTGAGAATGCGGTTTAAGGGTGAAAGGTGGGTTTTTGTAAGTGCGTATGGACCAGGAAGTGAAAGAGAGTTAGACGAGGTAGAGGGTTTCTGGGAGGATTTGAGAGATTGTCTGCAAGGGTTTGATGAAAATGAAAATGTTATAGTTTTAGGGGACCTAAATGCTAGGGTAGGAAATGAGCCTGTTGAGGGAGTCATCGGTAGTTTTGGTGTGGATGGTGTAAACGAGAGTGGAGAAAGACTGAAAAATGTATGTGAAGAGTGTAGATTGAGTGTAGGTAATACGTTCTTCAAAAAAAGGCGTATACACAAGTACACCTGGCATAGACTTGTGAGGGGAGAGACTGTAGAGAGGGCATTGATGGATTATGTGCTGGTGACAAGGGAAAGATTGTGTAGACTGCTGGATGTGAATGTGATGAGAGGTGAGGCGGAGGGTATGTCAGATCATTACCTGGTGGAGGGAAAGCTAAGAGTTAAGAGTTACAGGAGAATAAGAGACAAGCGTGAAGTAAGAGAGGTAATAAAAGTTAGTGAGTTAGAGAAGAGTGAAAAAGAGAGGGAGTACAAGGAAAGACTAAATGAAAAGTGGATGGAAGTGAGAGAGATGGAAGAGAGAGAAGTAGAGATTGAATGGCAACAGTTTAAGGAAGGAGTGAAAGCAAGTGCAGAGGTAGTATGCGGCAAAAGGAAAGTAGGAGGCAGAGGTATCAGGAAGGGAAGCGAGTGGTGGAATGATGCGGTGAGAAAGGCAGTTGAGGAGAAGAGACAGTGTTTTGAGAGGGTTTTACAGGATGGTAGTGTTGAGGTATGGGAGAGGTACAAGGAGAAAAGGAGAGAGGCAAAACGGAAAATTAGAGAAGCGAAAAAAGATGCAAACGAAAGGTGGGGCCAAAGGCTGAGTGAGAATTTTGAAGAACGAAAGATGTTCTGGAAGGAGGTAAATAAAGTAAGGAAAGGAGGACAAAAGAGGGAAGAGTCAGTGAAAGATGAAAATGGAGAATTATAGTGGAACCAGTTGAAGTGAGGAAAAGATATGCCGAGTATTTTGAATCTTTGTTAAATACAAGAGATGGAAGAGAAGCAGTGATTGAAGCAGAGGTGGATGGAGATAGGTTACCCAGGCCACCCAGGTGGCAGGGAATGAATAAAAGGATTGAGGAAAATGAGGTGAAAGAAGCAGTGAAACAAATGAGAGCGGGAAAAGCAGAAGGTTTGGATGGTATTGCTGTGGAGTGTATAAAGAAGGGTGGAGATGTGATAATAGATTGGTTGGTGAGACTTTTCAATGTGTGCTTTGCTGTGTCAATGGTACCAATAGACTGGAAGAGTGCATGTATTGTGCCGTTGTACAAGGGGAAGGGAGATCGGCAGGAGTGTTCAAGTTATAGAGGTATTAGTTTATTGTCAATGGTTGGAAAGCTGTATGGCAGGGTGTTGATAGAGAGGATAATAAAGTGTACGGAAGTTGCAATAGGAGAAGAACAGTGCGGTTTTAGGAGGGGAAGAGGGTGCGTGGATCAGATGTTTGCAGTAAGACAGTTATGCGAGAAGTATTTAGAGAAGCATAAGGAGATATTTTGGGCTTTTATGGACTTGGAAAAAGCGTATGATCGTGTGGACCGTGAAGCAATGTGGAAGGTGTTAAGGATTTATGAAATAGGAGGAAATTTGTTAGAAGCAGTTAAGAGTTTTTATGAAGGGAGCAGAGCATGTGTGAGAGTAGGAAATGGTGAGTTGAGTGAATGGTTTGAGGTAAAGGTAGGTTTGCGACAGGGTTGTGTAATGTCACCATGGCTGTTTAATATGTTTATGGATGGTGTGGTGAGGGAGGTGAAAAGGAGAACTATGGGAAGAGGATTGGGTTTAGTAGGAAAGAATGGTAGAGATTGGGAGTTGAATCAGTTGCTGTTCGCTGATGACACAGCATTGGTGGCGGATTCTGATGAGAAACTGCAGCAGGTAGTCAAAGAGTTTGGTGTGGTTTGTGGAAGGAGGAAACTGAAGGTGAACGTCAATAAAAGTAAAGTAATGGTGTGTAATAGGGGAGAGCATAGGGTGAATCTAGATGTGAGGCTGGATGGGGAAATATTGGAACAAGTAGAGTGTTTTAAATATCTAGGAGGAACAATAAGCAGGAGTGGAGGTATGGAAGTGGAGGTAAAACAGAGAGTGTGTGAAGGAAGGAAGGTTTTCGGAGCAATGGGAAGTATGTGGAAGACGAGAAATCTCGGAGTGAAAGTAAAAAGTGCACTGTATCAAGGAATTGTTGTGCCAACAGTGATGTATGGGGCTGAGACATGGGCTCTGAAGAAAAAGGAGAAAAGAGGGCTGGATGTGATGGAGATGAGCTGCTTGAGGAGTATGTGTGGAGTTACTCGTAGAGACAGATTGAGGAATGAAGAGATACGTAGGAGAGTGGGGCAGCAGGAACATTTGTCAGCCAGAGTGGACAGAAGGGTGCTGAGCTGGTATGGTCATGTTGAACGAATGGGAGATGAAAGGCTTACAAAGAGAATATGTGAGTCAGATACAAGGGGAGATAGAAGGGCAGGAAGACCCCCATTGA
Source organism: Lithodes maja (assembly GCA_037953745.1). Taxonomy (NCBI): domain Eukaryota; kingdom Metazoa; phylum Arthropoda; class Malacostraca; order Decapoda; family Lithodidae; genus Lithodes; species Lithodes maja. The sequence continues at coordinate 11,385 of JBAKBP010031769.1, forward strand.
GGTGGAGAGACTGTGTAAGAAAGGCTTTGGATGATAGAGGAATGACTATAGATCAGGCAGGGGAAGTGGTGGTGGACAAGAGTGAATGGAGAATGCTTGTGAATAGTTGAGTGAACACGTGGTCATTTGGAGTAAGGGGTCGGGCGCAAGTTGGACTAGATAATAGTCCATCAGGCGCCTGGCCCGGGGAGACGATTAATATGAAGGGTGTGCCTGGAAGTGTGGTGGGAGGGCTTGTGGCTTTGGCTCCGCTGCATGTCTGCCTGCCGAGATCGGAACCTCTCCGGGTGGTCAGGGGCCGGGGGAGTGCTGGAGCGACCTTGGTAACCCTGGTCTCTGGGTCTTCTCCTGGGTGACCTGGATGTGTGAGAGTTTGTGTTTTTTATCTGTGTTTATTTTTTGTTTTATGATGTTTGTGTTTTCCCTGTTCTTGCTCTGTCTTGAGTCGGCTACCCCCAAAATGGGGATTGGGCCTGAGCATATAGATAGATAGATAGATAGACGTCGTTTGTATGAATTGAAATAAGTCTCCAAGTAGGATTTCCCTTTTCCTTAATATAAATACGATAAGGTTAAGTATCCTGTATTACGCCGTGGTAGAATTGGTTAAAGCATGGACAAAAGTCCTGACTGTCGATGGTTCGAGCCCCGCTGAGAGCATACATACATTTAGTAGCTCACGTGTATAGTGTGCGTGTACGAGTGAATGTTTGGCCCCACATACTCGGGACCGGAAGTGTTTGGTGCAGGAATGTCAACTAGTTCCCTCTTGTCACTTTCCGGCTTCCGCTCACGATCCTCACTGCCATAAGAATGCCTACCTTTTTTGTAGTTTAATTTTAATTGTCCCGGTAGGTGATGAGCGTAAAACAAGGCGTGGTCTTGTGGTTTAAGGGGGGTCACCGTTTTTTTTTTTATTTTTTTTTTTTTTTTAAGTCTTTCTCTCCTTTTCTCTTTCCCTGGCTTGTATCCATTCGGCTCCATTCAGCCAACTGTTTTAAGAAGTTTATCCCCATCCAGGTGTCAATTTCTTCCTGGCGAGCAATAGCGAGCCAGCATTGTATGGAGAAATCCGGCTTCGCCGGAGAAATTTTTCTATCGAAAAATTTACAAATTTAGCCTGCTGTCAAAACAAAAATATATGTATGCTGGCTCGCTATCTATCGCCAGGAAAATATTGACACCTGGATGAGGTAAACGTCTTAAAACAGTAGGCTGAATGGGGCCGAATGGATACAAGCCAAAGAGAGAGGGAGAGAAAGAGAAAACTAGCGAGGTGGGCTCCCTTAAAGCTAGTTCTCCTGAGTTAGTTTAGCATTTCCGTTCTTAAATAACTCCAGTTCTTCCTGCCACGTCCTATACCCTGTTCATTATAAGAAGGCCAAAAAGCATGACCTCTAACCTCTATAACTCATAAACGACTGGAGTAATAGAGCTCATATTTCTACCATTTGGGAAGGGTCAGCCAGGAAAAAGGTGTGGATATGTACGTACAGTCACGAGCATAAATGGTGCGACATAAACCAGATGACATCAACTCGATCATCACAAGGGAGCGAAGGTTATCTGGTTGGTGTCGCAGTATTTATGTTCGTGACTGTACAACCAATTTGCTTTTCAAAGACGACAGATCAAATATGGCACACTACATCCCATCCGAAATATGTCTGTACCCAAGTGACGTCTATTGGTCCACATGGTACACGTAAGACTTCCCAGTGACTGAACAAACTCAAACACGTTAAAGTATTTCCCCTCCTGTCACAGTGCCACCCTCGGAACCTACCCCTTTGAAATTTGAATCCCATCTAATGTATAGTCACGAGTATAAATATTGCGACACCAACCAGATTATGTTCGCCCCTTCGCCTCCAAAGGTATTGTTAAACTTTACATTAAAACTCCCAATGATCTATAGTTTATTCTAGCTACCGCCAGACGATTTTATTCAGCTTAGTATATACCTCTCGTGATGAAGGAGTTACGTTATCTGGTTGATGTCACAGCATTTATGCTTGTGACTGTACTTATTATGACAAACTATATTGAAACAGGGAGATGAAGCTGAGGATATATGTAGCCAGCATACTTCGTCCGTTCTGGGTTATGGATTCTCTTTCGGAGAAATCCTTACAAATGTAGTGCCAGCTCTAAGCGGCGATTTACAAAATCATTTTGCTTGCAGAACCAATCCACCTGTTAGCAATGGGCGATCCCACACTGTCGGATCTTGTGTTCGAGTTATGTAATAAGTGGCTTAACATGTGGCAAAGGTTTATGTTAACCTCATTAAAAAGTTTACATTTACTCAGTGACGTCACCTAAGAGCAACAGGTAGAAATACTAAGGACTTTAATTTATATTAGTGGGCCCTGGCAAGATTTTGTTTGGAGTGACCTGCTAGGCCAATATCTAGCCATCAATGAAGCGAATCGGACAGAAAATGTGGGAAACGTGCTCAGTATGAAGTCACCCATTCATAACCACCTCTTCACTCACTTTCCGTGGTAGTAGGTCTTAACCTTATATTGTCCTTACTACAAGCATCTTTATATTGCTCAGTAGATATGTTGTTGCTTGCTCTCTTTTGTGCAGTACAGTCAAGAGCATAAATGGCGACGCACCAATTTGAATCAGTATCAAGCTCAAACGAGACATATATATATATATATATATATATATATATACATACTATATAAATTCAGTAGGATATAATAATGGTTATTGCGTAAAATAACAACAAACAATACAAAGCTGACGACCACTGAGGAGATTGGTTGAAACCCCCTGTCAGTATATTATAGCCTTAAAAGATAAAGGGCGTATTCTTATATCCTCAATCACTTGTGATGTGTGGCTGAGTGTGTTTAATAATAATAGTAGTAGTAGTACTGTATATTATAAATGTTAACAAAGATGTTTTGTTTTTTCTCGTTTTTTTTTTTTTTGGGGGGGGGGGGGGTCAATACCATAATTAATAATATATTTCCTTTGCAGGACTCCGGCATGACAGACTATGGTGACCCCCTCATCCTACCCCGCCCTGACCTGACCCTAACCCGCACCCCGCCCCGACCAGACCCGCCCATCATGTCCAGGCCACGCCCATTCAGCACCCCGCCCAGGCCCGCCCCGCCCGTCACTTCCACCCCACGCCCAAATATCAGACCCAGCGAGTTCCGGTACACCTCCACCTGGGGAGGAGACCACCGGTACAGAGACTCTACCAGCTCCAGAGACTGGAGATACAACTCCACTAGGTCTCAGGACTCCAGGTTCACTCCCATCAGGCAACGGTCTTCCTTCCACGAGTCCATAAGATCAGCATGGCAGGAGACAACCCGACGGTCGGAGCCCTTACGCCGCGCCGCCCGACCCCACGTCAGGTCAGCACAGGAGTGGGCGGGGAGTCTGAGGCGGCAGGTGAGTGGTGCAGGGGGAGCAGCGCCCCTACTGACCCCCGGCCGTGACCGTCGAGCCGCGGTAGTGTTGAACCGCAGTGTGACACCTGACAGTGCCAGGAATAGCCCCGGGGTTGGCCGAGCTGCCACACTGCGGGCGACGAGCGCGGCCAGGACGGTGCGATGGGAGGCTACTAGTGGCCTAGAGGCATTGGTAGAGTGTGGAGCGGCGGCGGGAAGAGCGGCGGCGTCGGGGACAGGTCACGTGTGTGCCATGGCGGACGCCAAGCTCCAGCAGCTGCGGCGATCCATTAGCTCGTGGAGTCTTTCGACAGTGAAAAAGCCTAAAGTGACCTTACCCAAACTCAAGAAGCCAAAATTGAAACTCTTCGGTGGCATCAGGAAAAATAGGTAAGATGCACACAAAGTTTTATAATAGCCCACTAAGAGTTGATTAATTTGTGATAATCGCAGATAGCTTATAACACAACATAATTACAAAATAAAATCGGAAGAACAAGCGATATTCGCACCTGAACGTTGACCTTACGAAATTTCTGAATGGGCCATACTTGTAATCTACAGTAAATGTTACATAGTATCCCATTACATGAATTATGGCTATACAATTTAGCTTAGGCAGGACCTACATAATTAAACCAAAACGTACGATTGTTAATGATCGATCTTCCACAGATCTTTCGTAACCTCAATAAAATCATCTAATGCAAATATTCAATGAAGAAGGCATCAAGACACTAGATGGGTTGATCTCTCATACTGATAGTGATTTTGTCTATATATTCTCAAGTCTACCATTCCACCAACCCTATGTTTACTATGAATCCTGTTGGACTCTCCCCCTCTGGCTCCTGTGCCTTTGTGTGAATCAGGTGTGGAGAGCGCCGGAAACCAACCCGGAATTAATGAGCAAGGTTGGCAGCCCTGAAACCCCCCCCCCCCCCCCTAAACACCCTCCACCACCATTGTTGTCACCGTACGGAGCCATTTAACTGTTTAACAATAACAACAAAAACAACAACAATAACAAAAACAACAACAATAACAACAAAAACAACAACAACAATAACAATAACAACAACAACAATAACACACACAAAAACGTATCTGTTCAACAATAACAACAACAGAAACACTTAACTGTTCAATTCGAGTATGTATATTTTTCATTTGATCCTGGTCATCAATAGAAGATTTGACACGGACCAAGTTTCATTATTTAATAGGATGGCATCATTTTGTTATTCACTCTGGCCGTCATTACACGATTCTATGCGATAACACCTCTAAGAACTAAATAGGTAAACAAAAAGTGACCTCAATTAACTTTGTTCTGCCACTAGTCATTCTGAAGCCGTATCAATCGTCTAATGATAGTTCAATTAGATACAACAAATGGCGTTATTATACACTGATAGTGTTAACTTTTAAATAGGATGTGCGGCATTTTCACTTTATTTTTGGATAATTAGACTATTCAGCTTAGGAAGAATCTGTGGGACCCCGATGCTTAGTTGAGATAGATTTAACCCATTTGCTTATTAGACGTCTTTCCTAAACTGAATAAAATCGTCCACTGCCAGCCAAGCTAACAGGAAGCCAGGCATCACGTACAGAGGAAGGGGCTAACTGTTGAGGGGGGGGTCACCGGCTTTTTTATCTTTCTCTCCTTTTCTCTCTTTCCCTGACTTGTATCCATTCGGCCCCATTCAGCCAACTGTTTAAGACGTTCTTCCCCATCCAGGTGTCGATTTCTTCTTGGCGAGCGATAGCGAGCCAGCATTGTATGGAGAAATCCGGCTTCGCCGGAGACATTTTTCTATCGAAAAATGTACAAATTTAGCTTGCTGTCAAAACAATAATATATATATGTTGGCTCGCTACCGCTCGCCAGGAAAATATTGACACCTGGATGGGGGTAAAAGTCTTAAAACAGTAGTCTGAATGGGGCCGAATGGATACAAGCCAAAGAGAGAAAGAGAAAACAAGCGAGGTGGGATAACTGTCATCGGCTGTATTGCGGATGCGGATGGAACAGAGAGGCAGTATCGCTCGGATCTTTGTATACCTCAGTGCGCTCTCTCTCTCTCTCTCTCTCTCTCTCTCTCTCTCTCTCTCTCTCTCTCTCTCAGTATATTTCCATTTACGTCCTTGGTTTTGCCTTGAATTTTGCTTTTTATTACTAGTAGTGTTCATTTTAACTCAATCCACACATGAAAAACAAGATACTTGTTTTCATATTATGCATGTTAGGTACCGGTACACATTTGTCATCTTAGTATTTACGCTAGTTAACACTACTATCAAAACTACTAGTAACCTCAGTATTACGATGTTTAACCCCTTCCTGTGGTATCTAAAAGGGTTAAGTGTGATAGTTAGAAGCCTGTTAATTGCAGGAGGCCCTTTTCAAACGGAATAACATTCTTTATTAGTAGCCAGAATAAAATTATTAGGACGGCACCGTTACAGAAGGGGTTAAGGGGAGATTTCCACTTGAGGGATTTTTTCCTTGACTCCTTTCTCCCTCATGTTTAGCCCCATTGCTTTTCTAATTTTAAGACGTTCGCCCCATTATTTTGACGATTTTAAGAACTTTCGACCCATTTAGGTGTTGATTTTATCCTGGCGAGCGATAGCGAGCCTGTAATATAAGAGGAACCGGCTTTCAGCCGGGAAATTTTTCTACCGAAAAATGTACAAATTTATCTTGAAAGAGGGTCAAGGGGGTGAAATTTTAAGATTGCTGGAAGAGTAGAAAACAAACTAAAAACCTCCCCTTAATATGTAATGTTCTACTTCCCACCTATCCTCCTCACTTTCTCATCCCACCTTTATTTGTCATCCTTCCTTCCTTCAAACCCTTCACTCTCCTATCCCCAGCACCCTTTCATCCCATACTACATCCACCCTCCTTACATCTCACAAAGACAATCCTGCATTATTCATACCACACATCCCTCTTAATTTAATCTCGCATATGCCTTCCTTATGCATCCCATCTTTGTCTAACGCTTCCGTTCCATCTCTCTTATCCCTTTCTCTCCCCCATCCCACTTCTAACTCTCTCAAACCATTGCAAACCATCTATGCCTATCCCTTCTCTCCCTTCCTTATCCCTTTCTCTCCCATTCCACCTATGTCAAACCCCTCCATTCCATCTCCACATATCCCTCTGCCCTCTCACCTATTTCAAACCCTCCCATCTTAACTTCCTTAATCCTTCTTTCCCTTTCCACCTATTTCAAACCCTCCCATCCGATCCCACCTTTCTCTAACTGTCCCATCCCATCTCCCTCATTACATTCTTTCCTATCCTACCTATCCCTCCTCTCCCATCTATCCCTCCCCCTCCCCTCCCAAGTTACCCTCTCAGAACCTCCTATTTCCCCCCCTCCCCCCTTCCCAAGACCATTAGTTAAAGCTCAGGGATATTTCTGGTTTCTCTGAGTTGTATTTTCGTCCGGGGGCTATTTTATCAACTTCCTCCACCCCCTCTTCCTCCTCTTCCTCCCTCTTCTTCCCCCTCCTCCTCCTCCACCGCTCTTCCTCATGCTTGTGAAGTCTTCCTCATGTGTTTTCTTAGTCTACCGTACTTCATACTATACGTCTACATTTTGTAACTTCTTCATTATCATCATCTTCTGCTTCTGCTTCTTCTTCTTCTTCTTCAACGTCTACTATGTTTCTATTTTTCAGCTTTACTCCTCCTTGGCTTCTTCTGTTTCATCATTCTGTCATAATGCAAAGATATATCCTAATAAAGAAGAAAACATAACAACACCGCAAAGGATATTCCTGCAATCCATGGCTTACTCGATAACAGGATTCCCAGTCCAAAACACTGGGAGGACAGATAAAGAATGCTGATAACAAATGGGATGTGGGGAGAGATTCAACTCCTATTATTATAAGGGGGGTGACCTGCTTTTGGTTATTTCTGTCCTTTTCTCTCTTTCTCTTGCTTGTATCCATTCGGCCCCATTCAGCCAACTACTTTAAGACGTTTATCCCCATCTAGGTGTCGATTTCTTCCTGGCGAGCGATAGCGAGCCAGCATTATATGAAGAAATCCGGCTTCGCCGGAGACATTTTTCTATCGAAAAATTTACAAATTTAGCCTGCTGTCAAACAAAAATAAAAAATATGCTGGCTCGCCACCGCTCACCAGTAAAAAATTGACACCTGGATGGGGATAAACGTCTTAAAACAGTAGGCTGAATGGGGCCAAATGGATACAAGCCAGAGAAAGAGAGAAAAGGACAGAACAAAAACAGGTCACACCCCTTAAGTGTTATAGTCCGTTCATTCTCCGGTCACACTGCCCTTCGCGGTCGCATCGCGGACGTCTCACGGCGAAAAATGTGTGAACGTGAAGCAAGCGCTGTTGGACGCATATAAGTCGTGAAAGGACGCGATACAGCCGCACCCACACGGGCTAGAAAAATCACACGCGGTCTCAAGTTTTGAGCTGCTCAAAACTTGAGACCGCGGGTGGCCACGGGGGGCACACGTGGTACACACGTGATAAAGACGTGTTAAAGACGCGTAAAGACGTGGTAAAGACGTGCTACGGCCGCGGTAAGTACGTGGTTACACGCGATAGGACGCGAACCTTTAGCGGGTAATCGCGGTTTAATGACGGTCATAGCACGGTTGTACCGCATCTGTTCCGCGTGTTTTCACGTGCATTTGCGTGTGTAGTGCGTGTACTCTGGGACCTATATATTTGGCTCGATTTGCCAAGCATTCATCACTGGGAGTCTGGGAGTTTCGTCTTGGAGTGTGCACTGTGGTGTCTGGAGCGAGTATGATTTCTACCGCCTGCCCGGGCTCCTTATATACCCGTGGTGGGGGCGTGGTACACACGCGCAGTACCCGTGATAGCCCGCGAAACGGCCGCCCTGCACACGTGGACCAGCCGTGCTGTACACGTGATCACCCGTGGGTCAGGCGTGATGCAGCCGCGGTTACCCGCCGCTGCCTGTCACCACGTGGAGATTTTCCCCGCGCTTACCCGCGCTCCAGTCGCGCTTCACCAGCGGTCAGGACGCTGAACAGGCGCCGGCGTCTGTTCAGCGGGCATACCACGGGTAACCACGTGTTAGCCAATTTTTCACATTTTCCACCGCGTGTTACAGCGGCTAAAAAATTTCGGGGAAATTTACTCGCGCTGCAGACGCTAAAGGCAGTGTGACCGGGCCTTAACCCTCCAGCCCCGGGGGCTATAGCTTACGACTGTACTGCTGTACCGGGGGTTTTGAGGATTTTTGGCCTATGTTAACTACTCTGTAAATGAATGAATATTGCATGTAATGTTGTGAATAAAAAAAAATAATGTTCCACAAACCTTCCTCTGTCGAATGGCGTTGAGTAGAGGTCTCTAGCCCCTCTGGTTGCATAATGGTGAGCGCGGGAAGACGAGTGCTTTTTTATGCGGGAATTTCCTCCCGCGTCCGAAAGCGTCGGCCCGCCCTGGCTACGACGCACCTAGCCGCTCGCCGCGCCAAAGTATTTATCTCCCTTAGACGATTTTAGTGTTTGATATTGAGAATGTGATGTTTATTTGATATTTTCTAGTTATTTTGAGGCCAATTATATAAAATATGTTTATTAGGGTATCAATTTCACTGATATTGGTAATTTTCACTCGATACCGTACATTTTATTAGTAATTGAGGTATGTTATTGTTGTATTAGGCACTGATTATTCGTTATCACAGGTGTTTATTATACTTTGGCCATCAAATATTAGGTCTTGTGTCACTTTCACTTTGACAAATATGCTTTAGAGAGTGTCACTGTCACTGATAATGCTCATTTTCACTCGATACCGTACATTTTATTAGTAATTGAGGTAGGTTATTGTTGTATTAGGCACTGATTATTCGTTATCACAGGTGTTTATTATACTTTGGCCATCAAATCTTAGGTCTTGTGTCACTTTCACTTTGACAAATATGCTTTAGAGAGTGTCACTGTCACTGATAATGCTCATTTTCACTCGATACCGTACATTTTATTAGTAATTGAGGTAGGTTATTGTTGTATTAGGCACTGATTATTCGTTATCACAGGTGTTTATTATACTTTGGCCATCAAATCTTAGGTCTTGTGTCACTTTCACTTAGTTATATGATTTGTAAACGTTTTATATACAATTTATTGTGTCTTTTTTCACTGATTTATATATTTCTATAGGTTCTAATCATATGAATGTCACTTGGTATATACATATGTGTCACTTTCACATATTATTATGGTGGAATTGTATTTGTATCAATTTTCTCATAATACTTGACTTTTTTATTATAATACATTGGTTTTCTTCCACTTTTTGCCTATATATAATTATAGTGTACATATTGTCATTTTATTTGGCAATTTCAGTATGATTATTAGAACTCCTGCTTGGTGTGGTAAGCAGCGAAGCACCCTACAGCACAGAGTGCCACCTTGCACTCCACACACTCCGTGGTTGACTTTTTACCTGGGTGCGGCCTCACCCTGCTGTGGTAGCAGACATGGCACCGCTTCTGATTTGTTCTTCCTGCTGCATTCTGAGGAAAGAAACCAAGCTGGTGCCTAAGCAGGTATGGAGCAGACTGCAAGCGGTCGATAACGGCGGGCCCAGGATGTGCCACTGCCCTCTGTGGCGTAGCATACTTCTCCAGGAGCTCCGTCAACACCTGCTTTTGGAACCTCCGCAGGCTATTGAACTTCAGGGGTGGGTTCTCATTCCGAAGCCTGTATATATTATAGGCATTCAGAAGTGACATGTCCACCATATGCAGAAAGAACTTTTTGTACCATCTGCACGAGGTACGCAGGCAGTCAATGAAGCCTATCTGCATGTCGGACTTGTCCACCAGCCTCATGTTGACGTTGTAGTCCAGGACAGTATCGGGCTTGGTCACCCTGGCCTGGGTGCGGCGATCCACCTTGCCAGTCTCCACCATTTCCCCCTTGTGGATGGTGGTCAGGAGGTTGACCTTCCGCTGGTCGTGCCAGTGGATAGCCAGAATGGGCCCCGACTTCTTCCTGAAGACATCACCTTTTTTGGTCTTTGCAGGGAAAGTTGGCATGCCCTTCCTTTTCCCTCGTACTGTGCCTACAGTCCCCGTCTTGCGCTCATGCAGGTACTGTGAGAGAGTGGGGGACGTGTAATAGTTGTCCGTGTAGAGGACGTGATTCTTATGGAAGTAGCGGTCCATCATGGCTTGCACCACTGCTCCGCCAAAGCCAATGAGGGGGTCCACAAGCACGTCCCCTTCCTTCCCGCTGTAGACCAGGAAGTCCAGGACATAGCCAGTTTGGCAGTCGCACAGCACAAAGAATTTTATGCCAAAGCGATGTCTTTTTGAGGGGATGTACTGCCGGAAGCTGAGTTTTCCCCGGAACAGCACAAGAGACTCGTCAATGACGACCTTGCGGAAGGGCTTGAAGTAGGAGGTGAAGCGTTCTCGCATCATCTCATACAACGTCCTAATCTTCCACAGCTTGTCTGGGCGGTGGACGTCGGTGTTGGTGACAAGATGGAGCGCTGCGAGGATATCAAGGTACCGGTCGCGAGCCATATATTTCCCGAAGGCAGGGGTTGAAATCAGATCATTGGTGATCCAATAGTCAGGCAACCTATGCTTCCTGACATGAGGCATTAGCATGGTGAGTGCCAGGAACACCATGAATTCTTTATGAGTCACTGGGGTCCACTTCCTCATATGGCCCTTGGTCACCTTGCCCAAAAAGTGTACCTGGAATTGGTGCTGCTTGTTTGTCTCTTTGACAACATAGCCTACCACCTCCTCATCAAAGAATGCCTCAAATAGTTCGTGTGGTGGAGCATTGGGGCCTGCAGGAAAATTGGGGGTAATGCCTGAACCCTCCAGTGCCTCATCAAAAGCTGGCACATCAGGGTTGTATACATCCCCATCAACTATGTCTTGCCACTGAAAAACGTAGAATGGGTCTTGTCTACGCTGACGAGGAGCTCCAACTGGTGGCCCAGCACGCCCACGGCCAACTCGGGAGGCGCGCGCCCTAGGGCGGCGGCGAGGGCGTCGGCCAGGGCGGCGGCCAGGGCGGCGGGCAGAAAGACGGGCAGCACGAAGCCGGGCCAAGCGGGTGGGTCGAGGGTCGTCGATGTCCATATAGTCATCGTCATCGTCAGAGTGGTCATCTTGCCCTGACGGTGGACCTATGTAATCATGGCCAGAGTCTTCAGAGAGGTGCCCTTCATCATCAGTGGCCCCCACATAATCTGGCGGGGAACCAGTGATGCGTGGGCGGCGTGCGGGTGGGCGAGGTGGGGAAGGAGTGGCAGGTGAGGCTGTGTCCTCCCGAGGTCCCGGGCTCCTTGGCCTGCGACGAGTCACAGAAAGCAATGATTCACTTTCACTAGGCCCAGGTATTGGTGATGCGAGCTCAAATACTTCTGCAGGAAGACATGTTGAAGGCGGGAGAGGTGGGGAGGACCGTGGGGAAAGTTGCGGGGACGTATGGCTGGGGCCGGCCGGGGTGGACGCCGCCGCGGGAGCCTCGAACAAAACTCTCTTACTTTTCTTAGTTTTCTTAGTATATTTTCTACCTTTCCCCTTTTCGGCAAGAGTATGTCTCCTGTCGGGGGACCTAGGAGGCAAATAGGACGAAAGTGGGGGGTCCTCAACCCTTGGCAATGGTGGGGGTGGTGGGGAAGAATGCGGGGCATCCGGGTCATCTTGGGTGGCGTGGGTAGATAAGGGAGACAATGGTGGTCGAGAAGGGTCACCACGCTGACCCTCACTCACAGCCTCATCCTCACCAAGTATTTTAGCTTGTTCCCTAGCTGCCGTGGCCGCCTTTTCAAGTATTTTTAGCTTGTAGAAATGTAGCTTGAAAGGCGATTTACCTGGGGAAGGGCTTGGAGTTGTGTCACTTATGCGAAATTTGGTGAGTGACCTTGAACTCTCCCACTCACTCACTCTCGCAAGTTCACTTTCTTTAGGTAAACCAGCTTCCTCAACAACTGGTACATCACCTTCATCACTCTCATCACTCTCAAATTCTTTCGCAAATCCCAGGAATTGTTCTTTATCACTCTCATGGCCATAATCACTCGACTTATAATTACTCGAGTGGTCACTCACTTCTTCATCAATCTTATGCTTGGCATCAGCTTTCTCATAAAGTCTCAAAGTCGTCTCAATACCTCCGGGAGATAACACATTTAGGCGATGGCGTCGG
>JBAKBP010031770.1:0-24028 GCA_037953745.1 Lithodes maja
CACACAGCTATAACAACCACTACCATCCACACTACCCTCCTTCCACACATTCAAACAGCTATAGTAACCACTACCACCCACACTACCCTCCTTCCACACAGACACACAGCTATAACAACCACTGGCACCCACACAACCCTCCTTCCACACAGTCACACAGCTATAACAACCCCTACCATCCACACTATACCCTCCTTCCACACAGCTGTAACAACCACTGGCACCCAAACTACCCTCCTTCCACACACCTATAACATTCACTACCATCCACACTATATCCCCCTTCCACACAACTAAAACAACCACTGGCACCCACACTACCCTCCTTCCACACAGTCACACAGCTATAACAACCCCTACCATCCACACTACCCTCCTTCCACACAGCTATAACAACCACTACCACCCACACTACCCTCCTTCCACACAGTCACACAGCTATAACAACCACTACCATCCACACTACCCTCCTTCCACACATTCACACAGCTATAGTAACCACTACCACCCACACTACCCTCCTTCCACACAGACACACAGCTATAACAACCACTGGCACCCACACAACCCTCCTTCCACACAGTCACACAGCTATAACAACCCCTACCATCCACACTATACCCTCCTTCCACACAGCTGTAACAACCACTGGCACCCAAACTACCCTCCTTCCACACACCTATAACAACCACTACCACCCACACTACCCTCCTTCTACACAGCTTTAGCAACCACTACCACCCACACTACCCTCCTTCCACACAGCTATAACAACCACTACCACCCACACTACCCTCCTTCCACACAGTCACACAGCTGTAACAACCACTACCACCCACACTACCACCCTTCCACACAGCTATAACAACCACTGGCACCCACACTACCCTCCTTCCACACAGTCACACAGCTATAAAAACCACTGGCACCCACACTACCCACCTTCCACAGTCACACAGCTGTAACAACCACTACCACCCACACTACCCTCCTTCCACACAGCTATAACAACCACTACCACCCACACTACCCTCCTTCTACACAGACACGCAGCTATAACAACCACTACCATCCACACTACCCTCCATCCACACAGTCACACACCTATAATAACCACTACCACCCACATTACCCTCCTTCCACACAGCTATAGCAACCACCACCACCCACACTACCCTCCTTCCACATAGCTATAACAACCACTACCACCCACAACACCTTCCTTACACACAGTCACACAGCTGTAACAACCACTACCACCCACACTACCATCCTTCCACACAGCTATAACAACCACTCGCACCCACACTACCCTCCTTCCACACAGTCACACAGCTATAAAAAACACTAGCACCCACACTACCCACCATCCAGTCACACAGCTGGAACAACCACTTCCACCCACACTACCCTCCTTCCACACAGCTATAACAACCACTACCACCCACACTACCATCCTTCCACACAGACATAACACCCACTACCACCAACACTACCCTCCTTCCACACAGTCACACAGCTATAACAACCACTATCATCCACACAACCCTCCTTCCACACAGTTACACAGATATAGCAACCACTACCACCCACACTACCCTCCTTCCACACAGACACACAGCTATAACAACCACTACCACACACACTACCCTCCTTACACACAGTCACATAGCTAAAACAACCACTACCACCCACACTACCCTCCTTCCACACAGCTATAACAACCACTACCATCCACACTACCCTCCTTCCACACAGCTATAACAACCACTACCACCCACACAACCCTCCTTCCACACAGTCACACAGCTAAAACAACCACTATCATCCACACTACCCTCCTTCCACACATTCACACAGCTATAGCAACCACTACCACCCACACTACCCTCCTTCCACACAGACACACAGCTATAACTACCACTGGCACCCACACTACCCTCCTTCCACACAGTCACACAGCTATGACAACCCCTACCATCCACACTATACCCTCCTTCCACACAGCTATATCAACCACTGGCACCCACACTACCCTCCTTCCACACAGTCACTTAGCTATAACAACCACTCCCACCCACACTACCCTCCTTCCACACAGTCACACAGCTGTAACAACAACTACCACCCACACTACCCTCCTTCCACACAGCTATAACAACCACTGGCACCCACACTACCCTCCTTCCACACAGTCACACAGCTATAACAACCCCTACCATCCACACTATACCCTCCTTCCACACAGCTATAACAACCACTGGCACCCAAACTACCCTCCTTCCACACAGTCACACACCTATAACAACCACTACCACTCACAATACCCTCCTTCCACACAGCTATAGCACCCACTACCACCCACACTACCCTCCTTCCACACATCTATAACAACCACTACCACCCACACTACCCTCCTTTCACACAGTCACAAAGGTGTAACAACCACTACCACCCACACTACCATCCTTCCACACAGCTATAACAACCACTGGCACCCACACTCCCCTCCTTCCACATAGTCACACAGCTATAAAAACCACTAGCACCCACACTACCCACCTACCACACAGTCACACTGCTGTAACAATCACTACCACCCACACTACCCTCCTTCCACACAGCTATAACAACCACTACCACCCACACTACCATCCTTCCACACAGACACATATACATAACACCCACTACCACCCACACTACCCTCCTTCCACACAGTCACACAGATATAACAACCACTACCACCCACACTACCCTCCTTCCACACAGTCACACAGCTATACCAACCACTACCATCCACACTACCCTCCTGCCACACAGCTATAACAATCACTACCACCCACACTACCCTCCTTCCACACAGTCACACAGCTACAACAACCACTATCATCCACACTACCCTCCTTCCACACAGTCACACAGCTATAGCAACCACTACCACCCACACTACCCTCCTTCCACACAGACACACAGCTATAACAACCACTACCACCCACACTACCCTCCTTCCACTGTTACGACCGGGCACTCAGGTACACTAGGGCTCTCAAACAGGACTCGAGTATGGCTCGCTGCCACAACGGAAACACACGATCCCAACCCCAGAGTACTGCCAGCCGAACAAAAAAACACCAATACCCTCCAGAGTTCTATCTGCTATAACGGGGTATACAAGAACTCGGTACTAGCGTTTCACAACAGACTAATAAAGAGACGGGAGTTATCTAGTCTGGTCAACAATCAAACAAAGAAGTAAATACAACAACACCAAAGAATAGTGTTGGCCGAAGCCGAAGTAATCCACCATTGACTAAGAACTTAAGAAGTCCTCCACCCTCTACTTCGGATCGGCACTATTACGTTACGTTAAACAATAGTCCTCGAGCATCGAGCAAGGAATCTTCTGATAAAGTTAGATGCTTCTCGGATACTCGTAAGAAGTAAGTATCGGATTTTGAACAGCAATTCAATAAGCAACACACTGGCAATTAACTAACATTAAAGGCTTTAAATTGACATAAGAAGAATTATAAGAATAGACAATAGTAAATGGCAAACATATAAAAGAAGTACTCCGACAATGCACTGGCAATAGCCTACTAGGATTGTGCTCGGGGGCCACTAATCTCTAAAGTAGCTATGCGTGCCACACATGAAATCAATAGTGCATAAACAATAACATACATAAGGAAAGCTTCAATACTATGCTGTATCTGCTGACCGAGCAAAGTCTAGCTGGGATGTAGTAGGCTAGGAAACAATGGCTGAGCAAGCGGCTCGTAGCCTAGCGAGGTCCTTAAGACTGTGCGGCCAAATTACGGTAATTGACGGGATGCTCTCTTGAGAGATCCAGATCACTAGTATCTGGTTCTCTCCTGGCGATCCTCTCAAAGTCAAGCAAACGAGTTAGCACAGTGCTGAGTGGCAGAGGCAAAAGCCCTCACTCGCAACACAGTGCTAAACTCACAAGGTACACAGTCAGAAAGACCACCTAGGCTTTCCAAGTCTCCGTTGCGATTGTACAGGTTCAACAAAACCTAATACACATCGGGAATCACAACTCTAGTAGCCTTATCCCAGTCTAGCATCACCTAGATCAGCAGAAAACAGGAACATGAATAATCATACACAGGGAAATGCATATACGAGTGCAACAAACATTAATCAATCCTATTCTAGTTATCCCTTCCAAAATAGGCTATCTAATAGGCATATATCTCGTGAGAACTCAAGCGACAATACTTTGGCTGACTAAATCTGCACCAAAGGGGTCATTGAGGTTATAAAGGGTCGGGAAGAGAAGAAGGTAGGCGGTACAGAGAGTAGGGAAAGTTCACATCAGTCGGAAGAATATATATAGTTGCAAGGGATATGAGAAGTCGCTCTGCCTTATGAGTTCTGAAGAAAATGCGGCGAGTCTTCCCTTTTTATACTCGGCCCTCTAGTGAGCATATCGCCAACTACTAAGGACCGCCCACTAGCAATCATTACGTAATATTCTCACTCAATCTGGGATCGACAAAGGATTTCCCACGCACTGAGGGGGAGGAGGGAGGAGGGAGGAGGGAATTAGGCCTACCTGCCGCATGGCGCACTCACTGGCCCCCGTTAAGTAATCTCTCTCTCCTCTCATCATTACAAATAAGTCCCACACACAACACTTATAACTAATGATATAAAATAGAACTCGTTGACTCAGATGAAAACAAAATACATATTTATAATACTTATAGTACAACGGCTCACATAAACTAAGTTAGGAAACTCTACACAGACTACAGCCAAAGTTCCTGCCCTGACGATCCTAGCGAGAGTGGGGCATGACTGGGCGTTCTGTACAGCATGCTCATACTCGACATGCGTCACACCTCCCCCAAGATTTTACTTGCTCAACTCCGAGCTAAAATCTGACACACAGAACCCCATCAAGCCCCTCACACCTAGCGACCGCATGGCACTAAAACAAAGCTGAGTTTATCATCAAAACACATCTTATTAAAAAAAAAATCACATTTTATAACTCCTCCCAACAATAGCAAAAGACACAATATCATGCTCCCAGAGCGAGATTACAGCAGCTCAGCCGTTTGATAGTTGGTGGACTACTCAAACTCTATAGGCTATGACAAACTTATACAATTATCTATATCAAAGAGAAAGAGTTTTTTTATATGATTTTTATATTTTAATATGTTTTTTTTCCGGCTGCACTATAAGGGCAGCCTATTTTTCTTCTATACCAAACGCTCAACTCCTGCTTTACGACCCAATACGCTGGGCTACAACCGCGAGCCAACAAGCACCAAGCGCAAAATACTATTCAAACTAAAGCAGGAGGCTACCCGTGTGTCAATCTACCCAGGATCATATACCCTTGAACGACCATCTGCAACCACGTTGTCACAACCGGCAATATGGCGTATGTCCAGGTTATATACCAATAACCTTAGTGACCACCTGGTCAGCCTCATATTCCGATTGTGAAACTGGTCCAAGATCTTGAGAGGGTGATGATCTGGGTAAACTACAACGACCGGACCATAGGCTGGAACATAGACCTCGAAAAATGCCCCAGCGCAAGCACAACCGCCAGCAGCTCCTCCTCGACAACAGAGCAGCTCCCCTGGGCCGAATTGTACTTCTCCGAGCAGAAACTAACAAGATGCTCCAGCCCATCATCGTCCTTTTCAATTTCATTCATCAGGTTCTGAAACGTTGCTAGTGCATTCTTACGTCCGTCAGGCATAACATTGCACCGGTAGGCTGCAACTGCTTGCACCATAGGCTGTCGAGCAGGATTTATACGGTAGGGAATTAAACTGAGCCTTGCACTATCTCCAGCCTGCATGTCGGATTCTACCCCGTACATCAGGCCTGGAGAAGCAACAAACATGCGAAAGTACTGCCATAGCCTAGTAAACAACTGCCTTGCACTGTCTCCACGAACAACATGCCCTGTGCCCTCCCACAACCCAGCCGAGACCGCAGCTTCTAACCTGTAGTCTCCCTCCTTCTCCACCTTCGTCCCTAGAACAGCCAGGTCATGAGAGGGACAATCAGTACCACCTGTGCAGTCACTCCCACAGTTCATTATTGCTAAGGCTTCCCCGCCGATACCGTACATGCGCACCCCCGCATTCCTTGTGACGACATCTGCCTGCTCAGCATCACCGCTTTTAGAGACATGGCCAGATACAGTCGGTCTATGGTAGGGCTGTTGCATTAGACTAGAGCAGCATTGGGAAGCTATGTGACGACCGGGCACATCCACTCCACAGCCAACCTCACCAATCTGCTCAATGTCCTCCTTTTTACCACCACCCTTGGCAGCCATGGGTCGACCCTGACCTGGCAACCATGCCAAAGCCTCGTCGCCCACCTTAAACCACCGAAACAACGAGGCTAACGGTCTTTCAACAGTCACGTGACCTGCCCGTGGAACATCTTGCACCGCCCGAGTTGTGAGACTCAGGGGCTCGGCACGACCAGTGGGGTATGAACCGAGCTGGTGCTGGAGTGCTGCACACTGCTGCTCAGGCAGGTGCTCTAGCGCTTCCACAGCCACCAGACTCGTGTCCCCCGCCCACTGCTCCGCCGAGACATGACAATCCCTACTCTCCTCCACCTGTGCCCTACTACCCCCCTCTCCTTCTCCACCTTGGCCGCGGCAGACCAATGCAGGGACAGTAGGCTGCTCAGGTGGTTGCCTCACAAACTCCTCCAACAGGTTCACATGACATGCTTCCCCGTCCTCGTGTTTGATCTCGACAGCCCCATTACCACACTTCTGAACCTCCGGATCCTCCAACTGCAGTTTACAAATATCTGAAGGAACCAACCTGTCTAGATGCTTCCGAAGCAACCCAAGTCCTCCCCCAATATCAAACTGAGCAACCCTTTTTTCTCTCCGTGTGTAACGTTGCTGCCTCGGAGTCTCTTTCTGCCCTACCTCCTCACTAGCTGTGACAGGTCCTGGGGCCTCTCCAGACTCTAACATAGGGGCCAATAATGAATCACCCAGGAGAGCCGCCGAGTCAAAACTCTTAAAACCAACTCCAGCTTTAGCCTCCTCCTGTTGATCGTTCCTCTGCTGGTCTGAAGACGGAGGACTAGGCTGTGACACTTTATCTGCCCGAGCTCGGGTGACAACACACGCCATGGGTTGTGTCTGGCACCGCTCGACCCACTCTTGCTCTTCCCCACTCACGTCGGCCGGCCTCTCGGCAACGACTAAGGGTAGAACCTCAGAAGCGGGCATTGCAAAGTCGTTGCCGAGAAGAAGGTCAACGCCCTCCACTGGCAGTTTCTCCACAATCCCGACATCCAATTCACGTGCCACACCATCCACCTCCAACTCCAACCGCACCAGCGGGTATGACCGAGTTGCATTAATACCCTGCACCACTACCACCCGAGCCGCATTTATAGGGTAGCCAGTCAAGTTATTCATCAAAGTCTGGGAAGCACCTGTATCACGCAAGACCTCTACTCCATGCTTGCGCCCCGCCCACATCACGCAACCCCGTCCTCTATGGTCGCAAAAAACATCCTGAGCAGGGTTCGAGCCTCCCAGGTGCTTCTGCATTGGCTGTGCCTCAGCCTCTGACGAACTGCCCCGGGCAAACTCAGAAGACTTCGGAGACACACCAATGTTGCAGGCCAAAGACACAGCTGCTGTAGGTGGTTTGCTAGGACAGACTCTTGCAAAGTGCCCCTTTTCATGACAATGATAACACTCCAACTCCCCTCTGGGCTTCCCTTGGTACTGGGAAGGGCCCGGCCCCTTCTTAAATGGGACGGTGCTAGTCTTGTGGTCAGTCTTGGTATCATGGCTCTTGTACTTGTTTGCATAATGTATATCACTAACTCGGGGGGGTGGGGCGTCACGCCCCTTGTTACCTGCCTCACTACGCTGGGCAGACCCGCACCCACGAATTAGCGATAGCCGGAGGTCAGCCATCTCAGCTGCCTCCTGTAGAGTTTTTGGGTTCTTTTCTTTAATAGTTAAAGTCATTTCTGCACCAGTACACTTATAAAACTGCTCGAGCAGAAACAGCTCAGTCAACTGTTCGGCCGTCTCAGCTTTCTCAGAACGTGTCCAGTTTGTAAGTGCATCTTTTAAGTCCCGGGCATGTTCAAGAAAGGTCGCCTCCCTAGTCTTCGTAACACCCCGAAACTTCAATCGATATGTTTCTGGTTGCAACTTGTATGCCCGTAGGACAGCTCTCTTCAATTCTGGGTAGTCAATGCAAGACTCTAAAGGCAGTGCATCATAAGCCTTCAGACCCTTACCCGTAAGTCTTGAGGAGACTAGAGCTGCCCACTTCTCTTCAGGCCAATTATGCTCCCTACACTTCTTCTCAAAACGATTAAAAAATTCTGTGACTTCAGTTTCACTAAATGCCGGCACCAATTTGACTAAGTGGGACAAGGACTGTTCTCTTACTTGGCCCTCACGGCCCATCCGAGTCCCTGTCAACTCTGCACGAGTCCTATCTAAATCTATTTGAGCACAATATTTCTCGGAGTCGTACCTAAGCTCAGCCTCGTGCCTCCTAACCTCAATCTCATGCCTCCTCGTCTCATTCTCCTGCTTCCTAGACTCAGCCTCAATTTTAGCAAGCTCAAGTCTAAATATCATATCTGGAGACAGGCAGGAAGAGGGAGCTGCCACTACTGAAGGATGGGGGGCAAAAACTGGGGAACCACCATGTGCACCGCCCGAGGGCACTCCAATCTGCCAATTCTCATCCCTCTGTGGGAGAGTGCTAACCTCCGGCAACTGAGTGGACGGCACTGTGGGAGTCGAGTGAGAGGGGATCTGGGGAGGAACCCCCCCAAACGCCCTCTCCTCCGAAACCCCATGTCGCCCACGCAACACCCAGGAAATCAGCTCCCTCTTGGACATCCCTATTACATTGGATAGGCCCAAAACCTTGGCTATCAGGTGCAAGCCATAAATATCCACCCCAGTCAGCCTCTCCTCCGTCACGTGGTACCGCTTACTCACAAAAACTCTAGCATCCTCCTCACTGATTACTAACGGCACCTCTTCAACTGGCATCTCTCGCTCCTCGTCAGTGCTAGGGCACGACATACTGAAGTCCACAAAAAAATTCTCGAGACAAAAGTGTTAAACTTCCTTATGCAAGCACTAATTACTAAATTAACTGGAGTCTCTTAAATGCTCTACTAATTGCCCTACAAAAAAAAATATTCTTCAATATGCACGCTAAAGTACAAACAAACAAATGTTGTACAACTCTGCAAAAATGTATACTGTTCACAAAATCCTAAGCAAGGTCGCCATTTGTTACGACCGGGCACTCAGGTACACTAGGGCTCTCAAACAGGACTCGAGTATGGCTCGCTGCCACAACGGAAACACACGATCCCAACCCCAGAGTACTGCCAGCCGAACAAAAAAACACCAATACCCTCCAGAGTTCTATCTGCTATAACGGGGTATACAAGAACTCGGTACTAGCGTTTCACAACAGACTAATAAAGAGACGGGAGTTATCTAGTCTGGTCAACAATCAAACAAAGAAGTAAATACAACAACACCAAAGAATAGTGTTGGCCGAAGCCGAAGTAATCCACCATTGACTAAGAACTTAAGAAGTCCTCCACCCTCTACTTCGGATCGGCACTATTACGTTACGTTAAACAATAGTCCTCGAGCATCGAGCAAGGAATCTTCTGATAAAGTTAGATGCTTCTCGGATACTCGTAAGAAGTAAGTATCGGATTTTGAACAGCAATTCAATAAGCAACACACTGGCAATTAACTAACATTAAAGGCTTTAAATTGACATAAGAAGAATTATAAGAATAGACAATAGTAAATGGCAAACATATAAAAGAAGTACTTCGACAATGCACTGGCAATAGCCTACTAGGATTGTGCTCGGGGGCCACTAATCTCTAAAGTAGCTATGCGTGCCACACATGAAATCAATAGTGCATAAACAATAACATACATAAGGAAAGCTTCAATACTATGCTGTATCTGCTGACCGAGCAAAGTCTAGCTGGGATGTAGTAGGCTAGGAAACAATGGCTGAGCAAGCGGCTCGTAGCCTAGCGAGGTCCTTAAGACTGTGCGGCCAAATTACGGTAATTGACGGGATGCTCTCTTGAGAGATCCAGATCACTAGTATCTGGTTCTCTCCTGGCGATCCTCTCAAAGTCAAGCAAACGAGTTAGCACAGTGCTGAGTGGCAGAGGCAAAAGCCCTCACTCGCAACACAGTGCTAAACTCACAAGGTACACAGTCAGAAAGACCACCTAGGCTTTCCAAGTCTCCGTTGCGATTGTACAGGTTCAACAAAACCTAATACACATCGGGAATCACAACTCTAGTAGCCTTATCCCAGTCTAGCATCACCTAGATCAGCAGAAAACAGGAACATGAATAATCATACACAGGGAAATGCATATACGAGTGCAACAAACATTAATCAATCCTATTCTAGTTATCCCTTCCAAAATAGGCTATCTAATAGGCATATATCTCGTGAGAACTCAAGCGACAATACTTTGGCTGACTAAATCTGCACCAAAGGGGTCATTGAGGTTATAAAGGGTCGGGAAGAAAAGAAGGTAGGCGGTACAGAGAGTAGGGAAAGTTCACATCAGTCGGACGAATATATATAGTTGCAAGGGATATGAGAAGTCGCTCTGCCTTATGAGTTCTGAAGAAAATGCGGCGAGTCTTCCCTTTTTATACTCGGCCCTCTAGTGAGCATATCGCCAACTACTAAGGACCGCCCACTAGCAATCATTACGTAATATTCTCTCTCAATCTGGGATCGACAAAGGATTTCCCACGCACTGAGGGGGAGGAGGGAGGAGGGAGGAGGGAATTAGGCCTACCTGCCGCATGGCGCACTCACTGGCCCCCGTTAAGTAATCTCTCTCTCCTCTCATCATTACAAATAAGTCCCACACACAACACTTATAACTAATGATATAAAATAGAACTCGTTGACTCAGATGAAAACAAAATACATATTTATAATACTTATAGTACAACGGCTCACATAAACTAAGTTAGGAAACTCTACACAGACTACAGCCAAAGTTCCTGCCCTGACGATCCTAGCGAGAGTGGGGCATGACTGGGCGTTCTGTACAGCATGCTCATACTCGACATGCGTCACACCACACATATATAACAACAACTGGCAACAACACTACCCTCCTTCCACACAGTCACACAGCTATAAAAACCACTACCACCCACACTACCCACCGTCCATAGTCACACAGCTATAACAACCACTACCACCCATACTACCCTCCTTCCACACAGCTATACCAACCACTACCACCCACACTACCCTCCTTCCACACAGTCACACAGCTATAACAACCACTACAGCCCTGGTTGGCAGCCCTGAGAGTGTGTTGTGGTGTGAATATTGTTACGGCTGGATCGGCAATACATATTCGGGATTCTTGATCGTAGGACAGAAATGGCTTATGTGACAACGACACGCTCGATTCCAGTCCCAAATACTATATGCTCCAGACAACAAAAGCACCAACGCCCTACAGAGTTATCGTCTATGGTAACGAGGTACCTTAACTCGGCGAAAGTGTACAACAGGGGTAGGCTATGAGGCTAAACTCCCTCAGACATTTATAGGTTACGTTATGACTAAAGAAATGCAATACTCAAGAAACTACGTTAATATTAAGCCTCTAATGATGTAGAATAGAAGCAGGCTAAAGGTATGACAGTGAAATGCTAAATAACAAATGTACACGCCTACTTGAAAGCGCGTGCACTAGAATAACTGTCCCCTACTAACATGCACTAGCATGTAGCATACAAGATGTTCATGATCCAGTAGATACCTAATAATACACATGGAAGGAACATAAATAGTAGTCACTTATTGTAATAATGAATCTATACTTGGAATAACTAAAAGGTTGCAGGCAACAGTACTGCGCCGGTAGCCTACTACCGCATAGGCTACTTCGCTTCTCTCACTCTGTCTCCCCTCTGAGTCTGTATGCGCCCTACGCAACAGAACTCCGGACACAGCAGCAAAACGACAGTGCAGTTAATTGATACATGAAAGTATTAATAGTGTTGTCTTGTGTGTGAGTAATGTGTACTGTAAAGTGTTACATACATAAACTTAAAGAGAGCTGCAATGCATAGTAAAATAAAGATATCACCCACTCATCATCCCCATGTGTTCTAGCTAGCAGGCCAAGTCACAGGAACAACGAGTCCCAGCACCGAAAGCGAGAACCCAGGAAAAGACTGCAGAGAACACAAGGACAGATAAATTACGTTACTCTACTATACCGGCACTACGAGCGAGCTGTAGTCTCTGGTACTACAGTCGCTCCTGGCTCGGTAGGCAAATCAAGGCTAAGTCCTCACCCCTCTACAGACAACTCCTGGGCATGGTCGGGCTCTTACACATGGCACTAGTCTAGTCACAAATTGGATGATGAGCTGGGCATATAACTCGTGAACATGTAGAACGTTCACCAACTATCCTCATCAAGAAGATCGCTGTTCACATTAACCCCTTAAATCTAATAAATGTAAATATATGCTTGTCCTAAGAGTAATACGAGAGGTGAGTGCTGAAACTCCTTTAGGACCTCAAGGGAAGGGTATGCATTTAAATAGAGAGAAGAATGAAATGAGAGTAATGTCGTCAGAGAGAAAGAGTGCAACCGTGAGAAATTGGGAGAGAGGGCAAGGGATGTTAGAGTCTCAAAGGTTCTAGGCAACCTGATCATGGAACACACAGCGAGCCTCCATGCAATGTGCAGTACGACAACATGGGCAGCCAGGCAGCATATGCAGGCGGCAATGTACTACCAACCTTGTCGCACCTAGCTATAAGCGCAGGGCTGCCAACCGGTCCATACGTCTGGCAACCATTGCTACCCTCTCGCTCTGAAGTCTAACTCACTCTCTCTCTCTGAATTCCTATCATCTCATCTATCAACTTCTCTATTGATACTACATATTAAATGGAAGGTCTCGACATGGCTTAAAACAAAACCCACCACTGGTTAGCAAATGACGAGACCTTTGCAGAGATACAAAGAACACAGTTATACGTTGTCACACTCAATATAAGCAGCCAAAACGGCACACGGCCACGCACCGTGTCGGCACACGGCACAGTGGAGTACCAAGGAGTACAATCAGGTTAAGTTGCCACGCACTGGGTGCGTCACAGCCCCCCCAAGATTTTAGATAATCGACCTTAGAAGCATTATCAAAATCTGACAGGCAACCAACCGACCTGCTACCCTTAGCTGCCACTAATTGCAAAAGGTGCACAACAACTGAAGTGTGAATTATACATAAAACACAATATCGCATGCATCATGCTACAACAATAAAGACTTACAAAACTAAAACAAATTTTCTCGTTTATTTTATTGTTTTATAATCTTTTTGGACGGCGTTATGATAGCCTAATTTTACTCCTGCTCAACCCACACACCGTGCACGACTATCCTGGATCATCAACCCTTGATAGACAATCTGCTATCACGTTCTCACTCCCGGCAATATGCTGAATGTTGAGATTATACTCTTGGAGCATTAGGGACCACCTGGTCAACCGCATATTCCGATTGTGAAACTGATTTAGGAATTTCAAGGGATGATGGTCCGTATAAATCGTCACTACCGGGCCGTAGGCTGGAACATAAACTTCGAAATGTTTGAGCGACAAAACGATAGCAAGAAGCTCCTTCTCTATAGTCGAGTAATTCCTTTGTGCCGAATTAAACTTGCGAGAAAAGAAGCTCACTGGGTGTTCCAAGCCCTCGGAATCAGTCTGCAGTAACACTGCCCCGGCACCCACACCGCTGGCATCAGTCGCCAGCTGAAAACTCCTGGAAAAGTCTGGGGCTCTCAAAATCGGATGTGTACACAGCAGGTGCTTGACTAGGTCGAAAGCCCTCTGACACTCCGCAGCCCAACAGAACTTCACTGACTTCGACAGTAGATCAGTTAACGGTGCTAAGACAGTAGAGTATCCCCGGATGAAGCGCCTATAATAGCCTATCATACCTAGGAACCGCATGACCTGGCGCTTAGTGGTGGGCCTGGGAAACATATTGATAGCCTGTATCTTGCTCAGGGGGGGGCACACCCGGCCTAACCCGACCACGAAGCCAAGATACTGCACAGTAGCCTTTACAAACTCGCACTTCCTCAGGTTCACCACCAGCCCAGCATCGTGCAACTTCCCAAACAGGGTCTCTAAGTGCCTTAGGTGATTTTCAAAATTGTCATCATACACTATCACGTCATCAAGGTAGACCGTGCAGTTAGGGATTTCGTCACAAATATCGTTCATCAGGTTCTGAAACGTGGCAGGTGCGTTCTTAAGCCCATAAGGCATTACGTTACATTGGTAGGTCTTGCCATCTACCACAAAACCACAAACTTGCTTAGCTCGGTCCGACAGGGGTACTTGCCAGTAGCCTTTTACAAGATCAATTTTAGTAAGGTACTTTGCATTCCCTATCTTGTCCACGCTGTCATCAACTCGAGGCAAAGGGTAAGGGTTGGTAGTGGTCAAGCCATTTAGCCTACGAAAATCTATGCAGAACCGCACCTTGCCGTCAGGTTTTGGCTGCAACGTGACGGGTGATGTCCACTTCACATAACCTTCAGTGATCATCCCTCTCTCAACCATGTACTTTAACTCCTCCCGTAAAGCTGGCAACTTTACCGGGGGCACACGGTAGGGCACTGACTTGAAGGGCACATTATCACCGACGTCCACGTCGTGCGTTACCTGAGTAGTGAGACCTGGGTTTTCGGCGAAAACAGAGGGGTATGACCTGAACAGGCCTAGGACAGCAGCACCCTGGTGCTCAGGCAGGTGACTTACAGCTTGCCTAGCCTCTTGTTCAGTATTCCCCGCCCACTGTTCCGCGGAAATGACACAGTCCCAGCTATCCTCCTCAGCAGCATGACTGTCCCCACCTCCTTCTCCACCCTGGCCGCTGCAGGCCAGCACAGGGACAGTGAGAGGCTCTGAGGGGCGTCTCACATACTCTTTCATGAGGTTAACATGACATAACTGATGTTTTTTTCTACGGTCAGGTGTTGCAACGAGATAATCAAGGTCGGACAGTTTCTTAGCCACCACATACGGCCCAATAAACTTGGCAGAAAGGGGGTGTCCAGGCAAAGGTAAAAGCAACATTACCTCCTGACCCACCGAAAACTCCCGAAGCTTCACCTTGGCGTCATACTGGTGCTTCATGACCGCCTGTGCATTAACCAAGTTATTACCTGCCGCTGCCATGCAACCTATAAGTCTCTCCCGGCTCTCAAGGATATATTTAAGTACAGACCCCGGCTTCTCTTCGCCCTCCCAGATCTCTCTCACCATACTTAAAGGTCCTCTTACATTATGGCCAAAGACTAGTTGATTTGGACTGAACCCCAGGCTCTCTCCTGGGACTTCACGTGCAGCGAACAGAACATACGGCAGACCCAAATCCCAATCAGTGTCATGTTCTGCACAGTAACAGCGTAGCATACTCTTCAGGGTCGAGTGCCACCGCTCCAAGACTCCCTGACTCTCGGGATGGTAGGCTGACGACACTACAGAACATATACCGTGCAACTGAAGGGTTTGCTTGAACAATTTGGATGTAAAATTGCTCCCCTGGTCTGACTGCACCTCACGTGGAAATCCATAACGGGAACAGAACAATAATAAGTTTTTAACAACTGCCTTTGCCGAGCCGTTTCTCATGGGGTATGCGTCCGGGTATCTCGTAGCCACATCCATGATTGTCAACAGGAATTTATTGCCACTACTAGTAGGCGGGAAAGGGCCAACCAAATCTACTACAACTTTGCTGAACGGAGGCCCGGTGACAGGTATGGGAAACAAAGGTGCCTTCGGGATTGTCTGGTTAGGCTTCCCCGTTGTCTGGCAGGTCGCACACCCAGCCACCCATGCACAGACATCAGCCTTGACCCCAGGCCACCAGAAAAACCTGCCCAATGCCGCCAATGTTTTTGTTACCCCCAAATGACCCACCACCGGCACATCATGCGCCAGGCACAATAAGGACTCTCTATACTTATTTGGAACAACCACCTGGTCTACTACCCTCGCACCGCCCTCCCACTTCGATTTTGGGTCTAGAAATCTGCGGTACAATATCCTGTTGAGCCTAAAGAAATCTCCCGGCTTCGCATCCCCATCTTCCTCCAACTCTATGGCACCATTGCTATAACGAGCTAGGCTAGCGTCTTGCAGCTGCTGCTCACTAATGTCCCTGGGCGTCAATGCATCAAGATGGTTTTGTAATAAGACATTACCCCGGCTAGTAGGCTCTACTGCCTTAGTGGCTCTCGCTACAGCTCTTGCCTCACGCGAAGTCTTACCCAACTCTGCCTTGTTACACACCATATCTGGGCCAGAGTCAACTCCCGTGTTTATTATAGGTCCAAGTACCGAATCACCGAGAAGTGCAGCAGAATCAATGTCCCTTTTCCTGCCCTTAGCAACTTTCTCCTGATCCTTCCTCCACTGTCCCCGAGGTTGAGTGCTAGGCTGTGCAGGAGCCGCAGAGCGAGATCGGGTTACCACACAGGCCATCTCATCCTGTTGGCACCTCCCAACCCATTCCCGATTCTCACCATCCACGTCGGCCGCCCTCTCGGCAACGACTAAGGGTGGAGTCCCGGAAGTGGGCACCGCAAAGTCGTTGCCGAGAAGAAGGTCGACGCCCTCAACTGGCAAACACTCAACGATCCCTACATCCAGCTCCCTGCACACCTCTCCCACTCTCAACTCCAACCTCACAAGTGGGTATGACCTCGTAGCATTTATACCCTGCACCACAACAACTCTGGCCGCATTTATCGGTTTCCCTGTGAAGTTCCTCAACAAAGTTTGCGAAGCCCCCGTATCCCTCAGCAAGTCAACCCTCCGTAGTTCACTCCCCCAGCTCACAAACCCGTGTCCCCGATGGCTACAGAAAGTGTCCCGGACAGGTGTCGAGCCTTCCGTACGCTTCTTTACCGCGTGTGCCTCAGCTGCTGACAACCTACCCCGGGCAGTTGCTGCAGCCTTCAGAGACACACCGATACTGTGAACCAATGACACCGGCTTAGCGGGAGTGTTACTAGGGCACTCACGTGAATAATGGCCTAGCTTCTGACATTTGTAACATTTCACATCCCCAATGGGCTTCTTCCCTTGTGCGGGCGAAGAAGGGGCCTGACCTTTAGTAAACGGGAGAGGCTTGTGTTTGTAGGTGTTATTAGGTGCAATGCATTTAGTGTGGTTATGTGTGTCATAAGATGTGTTAT
Organism: Lithodes maja; assembly: GCA_037953745.1. Lineage (NCBI taxonomy): Eukaryota > Metazoa > Arthropoda > Malacostraca > Decapoda > Lithodidae > Lithodes > Lithodes maja. The sequence continues at coordinate 17,345 of JBAKBP010031770.1, forward strand.
TATCGAAAACTCTGGTGGGTGGGGTATAGCGCCCCTTCTGCCCTGACTCAGCCCTCTGAGCGGCACCGCAACCACGAATCAATGATAATCTGAGGTCTGCCATCTTGGCAGCCTCCTCTACTGTCTTGGGACATTTTTCCTTAATGTTCAGCGTTAGATCGGTTCCAGTGCATTTGTAAAACTGTTCCAGATAGAAAAGTTGCTTAATTTCCTCAGCCGACTCTGCGTGCTCGGACCGAAACCAGTTATTACCTGCATCTGTTAAGTCCCGTGCGTGCTCCATAAAACTGACGTCGCTCTTCTTATTCACGCCACGGAACTTCAATCTATAAGTTTCGGGTTGCAGTTCGTAGGCCCGGAGCACAGCCTCCTTCACCAGTCCATACACTACACTCTCGTCCAGTGACAGTGCATCGTAGGCTTTCAACCCCTTACCCACTAGACGTGATGAAACTAATGCTGCCCATTTAACCTCCGGCCAGTCATACTCACGACACTTCTTTTCGAAACGAGCAAAAAACTCAGTCACTGCTGTCTCATCAAATGCGGGTACTAACTTAATTAAATGCGAAAGTGAGTCTGTAACCCGGTGCCCACCACCGAGATGACGCCCCGTGGTCTCTACTCTAGACTTCTCGACATCCATTTCAGCCTGGTACCTGGTTGCATCCTGATTGGCTTGGATTCTAGCAACCTCTATGCGTTCTATACTAGCCTGTTGTATCTGTATCTGAGTCTCCTGCAGCTTAAACTTAGCTAGTTCTAGCTGAAATAACATCTCAGGAGACAGGCCTGGGGGGGGAGAGCACAAAATGGGGGATCCACACCGAGACGTGTTTACGGGTAAGCCAGCTTGCCCTTGAGAACCCTCCTGCTGCATCGTGCTAAGACTCGCTGGCTGAGGGCCCAGCTCAGGGGTAGAGTGGAATGGAGGCTTGGAGGGAACCCCCCAAGACCCCACTCCACCCACCGCCCCATCGCCATCACCCAACAAACATGCCACCAAATTCTTCTTGGGCCAACTGTCAGGACAGTCCCGCCCCAAAACCGTGGCTAAACAGCGAAGACCGTAACAATCAATAGCCTGCAGGCGCTGTTCGGTCAAAGGTGTCTTCAAAAATGCCCGGGCATCCCTCTCTCCACTTATAACACTCCCCTCCCTAAACATCTGTTGTACTTGCTGGTTACTAGGCTGTACCGTGTTATCCTCCCCCGTAAATGATGAGTCATTAGACATAGTGCTGGTTATACAATTGCTGTTCATAAAAAAAAAGAAGTGCTTATTACTAATTGCAGTCTCGACTCACAAAATGTTAAAGATGCTTGAATGACTCTACTCTAGACACCCCCAACGAAACAATCTGCAAGTCCACCAATACAATAATGACACAATAAAAATTCCTCCAATATGCAAGAAAATTCTAGCCAGCTCTACTAGGTAGCATAGAATAGTTCTCCAAAAAACATGTGATAGGATACTACTGAATCTTGTGCAAGGTCGCCATTTTGTTACGGCTGGATCGGCAATACATATTCGGGATTCTTGATCGTAGGACAGAAATGGCTTATGTGACAACGACACGCTCGATTCCAGTCCCAAATACTATATGCTCCAGACAACAAAAGCACCAACGCCCTACAGAGTTATCGTCTATGGTAACGAGGTACCTTAACTCGGCGAAAGTGTACAACAGGGGTAGGCTATGAGGCTAAACTCCCTCAGACATTTATAGGTTACGTTATGACTAAAGAAATGCAATACTCAAGAAACTACGTTAATATTAAGCCTCTAATGATGTAGAATAGAAGCAGGCTAAAGGTATGACAGTGAAATGCTAAATAACAAATGTACACGCCTACTTGAAAGCGCGTGCACTAGAATAACTGTCCCCTACTAACATGCACTAGCATGTAGCATACAAGATGTTCATGATCCAGTAGATACCTAATAATACACATGGAAGGAACATAAATAGTAGTCACTTATTGTAATAATGAATCTATACTTGGAATAACTAAAAGGTTGCAGGCAACAGTACTGCGCCGGTAGCCTACTACCGCATAGGCTACTTCGCTTCTCTCACTCTGTCTCCCCTCTGAGTCTGTATGCGCCCTACGCAACAGAACTCCGGACACAGCAGCAAAACGACAGTGCAGTTAATTGATACATGAAAGTATTAATAGTGTTGTCTTGTGTGTGAGTAATGTGTACTGTAAAGTGTTACATACATAAACTTAAAGAGAGCTGCAATGCATAGTAAAATAAAGATATCACCCACTCATCATCCCCATGTGTTCTAGCTAGCAGGCCAAGTCACAGGAACAACGAGTCCCAGCACCGAAAGCGAGAACCCAGGAAAAGACTGCAGAGAACACAAGGACAGATAAATTACGTTACTCTACTATACCGGCACTACGAGCGAGCTGTAGTCTCTGGTACTACAGTCGCTCCTGGCTCGGTAGGCAAATCAAGGCTAAGTCCTCACCCCTCTACAGACAACTCCTGGGCATGGTCGGGCTCTTACACATGGCACTAGTCTAGTCACAAATTGGATGATGAGCTGGGCATATAACTCGTGAACATGTAGAACGTTCACCAACTATCCTCATCAAGAAGATCGCTGTTCACATTAACCCCTTAAATCTAATACATGTAAATATATGCTTGTCCTAAGAGTAATACGAGAGGTGAGTGCTGAAACTCCTTTAGGACCTCAAGGGAAGGGTATGCATTTAAATAGAGAGAAGAATGAAATGAGAGTAATGTCGTCAGAGAGAAAGAGTGCAACCGTGAGAAATTGGGAGAGAGGGCAAGGGATGTTAGAGTCTCAAAGGTTCTAGGCAACCTGATCATGGAACACACAGCGAGCCTCCATGCAATGTGCAGTACGACAACATGGGCAGCCAGGCAGCATATGCAGGCGGCAATGTACTACCAACCTTGTTGCACCTAGCTATAAGCGCAGGGCTGCCAACCGGTCCATACGTCTGGCAACCATTGCTACCCTCTCGCTCTGAAGTCTAACTCACTCTCTCTCTCTGAATTCCTATCATCTCATCTATCAACTTCTCTATTGATACTACATATTAAATGGAAGGTCTCGACATGGCTTAAAACAAAACCCACCACTGGTTAGCAAATGACGAGACCTTTGCAGAGATACAAAGAACACAGTTATACGTTGTCACACTCAATATAAGCAGCCAAAACGGCACACGGCCACGCACCGTGTCGGCACACGGCACAGTGGAGTACCAAGGAGTACAATCAGGTTAAGTTGCCACGCACTGGGTGCGTCACAATATCCTCCTGGATTCTTGCTTTTTTCTCTAAATTGGTGCGAACCTCTACAACATGGATTATACAACATTATCAGTGAAGCCCTCAGGAACAATATGGTGAAGTGACCGTCAATATTGAGGTATTATAAAGGATACAGTGACTATAAACCTTCGTTGGTCGTGAACATCTGCAGTATTGTTGTGGTGAGGTTATGGCGGTGGAGGTATTTACCCCTCTACTCCAACTCCTTCCTGCCGGACTTATGAACGAGTGACGATACTTATGATATAATATACACCTGGAGTTAAAGTGTACTGAATATGTATCTATACAATTATTCAGTATAATCCTAGACAACCTCGGTGAATCTCCATTATATATCTTCATATTTGTGAACGTTCTCCGTTTTCTGTGATAATTATTATTATGGAGTCTTGCTAATAAACCATCACGATGAGTGAGAATGAGTTTATTGTGAACAGTGTTTTGTGTTTCCTGAACTCGGGGAAAAATGATTACCCTTATGAAACTCTCAGTGATATAATTAACTCATTTTACTGCTATGAAGAAATTAAAAAGGGGAAAGAATTACTATGTGCTATCTTGAGCGAAGATGGGACCTGTCGAAAGAATCCTGATAGAAAACGAAAAGAACTGAATGATTTAATTGAGCTTCACGAACGAGTAATCAAAGCAAAGAAGCCTGTGAAATTTGTGACTGAATCACATAAACGGATGCCGCCCATCGGTCTTGAAAAGTTTGGCCCACTACTACTGAACTTGTCTGAAGATACTGCACTGATTAAGGAGCTATTACCAAAAATTTTAGATATCAAAACCGAGGTGATAAATACTGGCGACACTGTTCGGCAAATGAAAATAGACTTTGCTGACTTAAAAGGCAAGTTCACCAGCGCTGTTTCGGGTCTTGACGAAGCAGTACGAGACATAACGGTAAACGACGTTAATGTTTTGGAGGACTTAACATCCTTACGCAGCGTAACTGCGCAACCAATAACGCCGCCTGCACCAAGAGCTGAACTCATCACGAGTAATAATGATAACCATACCAGGGAATATTCAGAGGTGGCGAGGGTGAGCTCGACTCCTAATATAGTGAACAGAAGAGGTGTGAGGGATGCTGACGATATGGAAGGTGAAAGTGAGATTGGAGGCCAGGTGGTGGGGGGAGGACGGACGGGGGGAGGTAGCGGAGACCAGCGGGGAGCGGGGAGGAACGGAGGGGCGACAGATGGAAATGTTGATGATGTGTTTGTCAACGTAAGGAAGGATAACGGCGATGCTGTGGCGGGAAGGATGAGGCATGGTCGGGATCTGCGAGGCAAAGGTGTGCCTGTGAGCCAGGAGAGGCAGCAACGTAGCTTTCCCTCATCCCGAGTAACCAGGATGAGTACAGGTGCCGTGACTAAGGGTGTCAGACACACCTTTATAGACGGGAGTGCCAGGGCACCCCCTTCATTAACACAACGAAGCAGTACCTCCTCAGTAGATGAAGGGTGGAAACAGGTCAAGAAAGGTAACAGGAAGAGGAAGGTAAATACTGGAGTAAGAGGTTTAAAGAAATGCGAAGGGTCGACATTCAAAGCTGCTATTAGAATGATTGGTGTGTACATTGGAAGAGTTGATAATAATGTAACAGGTCAGGAATTAAAGGTATATATAAAGGATGTCTTTGGTATAGATATTACAGCTATAAGTAAATTAATAATCAGGACTAATGAACACCAAGCCTTCAAAGTAACTGTAATACTTGCCGAGAGAGAACAACTATTTAATCCAGAACTATGGCCTGAAGATATCGTAGTTAATAAGTTTTTTAGCAGACCTGGTGAATCTAATAAGTAGTTTTTCTCCTGGTCTTAATAGTCATATATTTGTATTTTTTACCTTTTAATCTTTTGGATAATGGCTTCTGATTGTATCAAGATATGTACTTATAACTGCTGCTCTCTAAAGAAAAACATTGATTTGGTGAGACAGCTTACATCATCTGGCTATGATCTAATATTTGGTGAGACAGCTTACATCATCTGGCTATGATCTAATATTTGGTGAGACAGCTTACATCATCTGGCTATGATCTAATATTTGGTGAGACAGCTTACATCATCTGGCTATGATCTAATATTTGGTGAGACAGCTTACATCATCTGGCTATGATCTAATATTTGGTGAGACAGCTTACATCATCTGGCTATGATCTAATATTTGGTGAGACAGCTTACATCATCTGGCTATGATCTAATATTTGGTGAGACAGCTTACATCATCTGGCTATGATCTAATATTTGGTGAGACAGCTTACATCATCTGGCTATGATCTAATATTTGGTGAGACAGCTTACATCATCTGGCTATGATCTAATATTTGGTGAGACAGCTTACATCATCTGGCTATGATCTAATATTTGGTGAGACAGCTTACATCATCTGGCTATGATCTAATATTTGGTGAGACAGCTTACATCATCTGGCTATGATCTAATATTTTTACAGGAAACGTTTTTGACTGATGATAAACTTGCAATTTTAGACTTTGTTGATGAAGAGTACGATTGTGTTGCTGTAGGAGCCAAGCTGTCTGATAAATCTTTAATTAGTATGGCCGGCAGACCTGAGGGAGGTATGGCTATTTTATGGAAAAAAAATACACAGTTAAAAATAAATAATATTACCTTGGAAAAAAATTACATGGTTTTTAATATAGACATATATGGGTTTAATGTTGTTTTTATCAATATATATTTGAACAGCGATATTTGGAAAGCTGAAACTTTAAACAAATATTTGGAAACACTTTCATTATTGGAAAATGTAATGAACAATTTACTGTGTGATGATATTTTTATCATAGGGGATTTTAATGCTGACCCTCACTCAGGTAGAGCCTGGAGAAGTTTATCAGACTTCATGGAGAGAAACTCTTTGCAATGCTATGACGTAAATATATTGAGTAATGATTCTTACACTTTTGTTGGTTATGGAGACTCGGTTACTAGGTGGCTTGATCATGTTGTAGGCAAGGAAGACAACAACATTACTGTGAAAAACATAAATATACTTTACAGTGTTGTGTGATCTGATCATTTTCCAGTGGAAGTATCTCTGAAATTTACTGGGGTAAAACCGACAAGATCATTTGCTCCGATTATTGAAGAAAATAGAGCCTATATTAACTGGGATAAGCTAAAGGCGAATGATTTTAATGATATAAATAATAGGGTTAACGACCTCTTACAAGATATGTGTTCCTTGCCTATTCATGACTGTCATAAGTTAGGCTGCAGGGATCCCAATCACTGGAAAATGATTAATAAATTGTACAAACATATCACGACCAGCATTCAGACTTCTAGTAGAGATTACGAACGTCATAGCAT
>JBAKBP010031771.1:0-24026 GCA_037953745.1 Lithodes maja
CCACAGTTTACTTTAGTATTAGTATCACACCACAGTTTACTTTAGTATTAGTATCACACCACAGTTTACTTTAGTATTAGTATCACACCACAGTTTACTTTAGTATTAGTATCACACCACAGTTTACTTTAGTATTAGTATCACACCACAGTTTACTTTAGTATTAGTATCACACCACAGTTTTACTTTAGTATTAGTATCACACCACAGTTTTACTTTAGTATTAGTATCACACCACAGTTTACTTTAGTATTAGTATCACACCACAGTTTTACTTTAGTATTAGTATCACACCACAGTTTACTTTAGTATTAGTATCACACCACAGTTTACTTTAGTATTAGTATCACACCACAGTTTACTTTAGTATTAGTATCACACCACAGTTTACTTTAGTATTAGTATCACACCACAGTTTACTTTAGTATTAGTATCACACCACAGTTTACTTTAGTATTAGTATCACACCACAGTTTACTTTAGTATTAGTATCACACCACAGTTTACTTTAGTATTAGTATCACACCACAGTTTACTTTAGTATTAGTATCACACCACAGTTTACTTTAGTATTAGTATCACACCACAGTTTTACTTTAGTATTAGTATCACACCACAGTTTTACTTTAGTATTAGTATCACACCACAGTTTACTTTAGTATTAGTATCACACCACAGTTTTACTTTAGTATTAGTATCACACCACAGTTTATTTCGTCAATGTTTGAGGGTCAACATGATTACGTCTACATATTAGGGAGCTTTTGTTCTGGTAATGGAAACTAGACTGTGGATATATTAATTTACGTGACAGACAACTATATATCAAAATGCCTCATAATCTGTGAGGCCGTTGTAAACTAAAACTTGAAGGAAACCGTGCCTTTAGATAGATATTATTGATTAACTTTATATTTGTATGTGCGTGTAGGAGACAAAGTTGAGGGAAACCGTGCCTTTAGATAGATATTATTGATTAACTTTATATTTGTATGTGCGTGTAGGAGACAAAGTTGAGGGAAACCGTGCCTTTAGATAGATATTATTGATTAACTTTATATTTGTATGTGCGTGTAGGAGACAAAGTTGAGGGAAACCGTGCCTTTAGATAGATATTATTGATTAACTTTATATTTGTATGTGCGTGTAGGAGACAAAGTTGAGGGAAACCGTGCCTTTAGATAGATATTATTGATTAACTTTATATTTGTATGTGCGTGTAGGAGACAAAGTTGAGGGAAACCGTGCCTTTAGATAGATATTATTGATTAACTTTATATTTGTATGTGCGTGTAGGAGACAAAGTTGAGGGAAACCGTGCCTTTAGATAGATATTATTGATTAACTTTATATTTGTATGTGCGTGTAGGAGACAAAGTTGAGGGAAACCGTGCCTTTAGATAGATATTATTGATTAACTTTATATTTGTATGTGCGTGTAGGAGACAAAGTTGAGGGAAACCGTGCCTTTAGATAGATATTATTGATTAACTTTATATTTGTATGTGCGTGTAGGAGACAAAGTTGAGGGAAACCGTGCCTTTAGATAGATATTATTGATTAACTTTATATTTGTATGTGCGTGTAGGAGACAAAGTTGAGGGAAACCGTGCCTTTAGATAGATATTATTGATTAACTTTATATTTGTATGTGCGTGTAGGAGACAAAGTTGAGGGAAACCGTGCCTTTAGATAGATATTATTGATTAACTTTATATTTGTATGTGCGTGTAGGAGACAAAGTTGAGGGAAACCGTGCCTTTAGATAGATATTATTGATTAACTTTATATTTGTATGTGCGTGTAGGAGACAAAGTTGAGGGAAACCGTGCCTTTAGATAGATATTATTGATTAACTTTATATTTGTATGTGCGTGTAGGAGACAAAGTTGAGGGAAACCGTGCCTTTAGATAGATATTATTGATTAACTTTATATTTGTATGTGCGTGTAGGAGACAAAGTTGAGGGAAACCGTGCCTTTAGATAGATATTATTGATTAACTTGATATTTGTATGTGCGTGTAGGAGACAAAGTTGAGGGAAACCGTGCCTTTAGATAGATATTATTGATTAACTTTATATTTGTATGTGCGTGTAGGAGACAAAGTTGAGGGAAACCGTGCCTTTAGATAGATATTATTGATTAACTTTATATTTGTATGTGCGTGTAGGAGACAAAGTTGAGGGAAACCGTGCCTTTAGATAGATATTATTGATTAACTTTATATTTGTATGTGCGTGTAGGAGACAAAGTTGAGGGAAACCGTGCCTTTAGATAGATATTATTGATTAACTTTATATTTGTATGTGCGTGTAGGAGACAAAGTTGAGGGAAACCGTGCCTTTAGATAGATATTATTGATTAACTTTATATTTGTATGTGCGTGTAGGAGACAAAGTTGAGGGAAACCGTGCCTTTAGATAGATATTATTGATTAACTTTATATTTGTATGTGCGTGTAGGAGACAAAGTTGAGGGAAACCGTGCCTTTAGATAGATATTATTGATTAACTTTATATTTGTATGTGCGTGTAGGAGACAAAGTTGAGGGAAACCGTGCCTTTAGATAGATATTATTGATTAACTTTATATTTGTATGTGCGTGTAGGAGACAAAGTTGAGGGAAACCGTGCCTTTAGATAGATATTATTGATTAACTTTATATTTGTATGTGCGTGTAGGAGACAAAGTTGAGGGAAACCGTGCCTTTAGATAGATATTATTGATTAACTTTATATTTGTATGTGCGTGTAGGAGACAAAGTTGAGGGAAACCGTGCCTTTAGATAGATATTATTGATTAACTTTATATTTGTATGTGCGTGTAGGAGACAAAGTTGAGGGAAACCGTGCCTTTAGATAGATATTATTGATTAACTTTATATTTGTATGTGCGTGTAGGAGACAAAGTTGAGGGAAACCGTGCCTTTAGATAGATATTATTGATTAACTTTATATTTGTATGTGCGTGTAGGAGACAAAGTTGAGGGAAACCGTGCCTTTAGATAGATATTATTGATTAACTTTATATTTGTATGTGCGTGTAGGAGACAAAGTTGAGGGAAACCGTGCCTTTAGATAGATATTATTGATTAACTTTATATTTGTATGTGCGTGTAGGAGACAAAGTTGAGGGAAACCGTGCCTTTAGATAGATATTATTGATTAACTTTATATTTGTATGTGCGTGTAGGAGACAAAGTTGAGGGAAACCGTGCCTTTAGATAGATATTATTGATTAACTTTATATTTGTATGTGCGTGTAGGAGACAAAGTTGAGGGAAACCGTGCCTTTAGATAGATATTATTGATTAACTTTATATTTGTATGTGCGTGTAGGAGACAAAGTTGAGGGAAACCGTGCCTTTAGATAGATATTATTGATTAACTTTATATTTGTATGTGCGTGTAGGAGACAAAGTTGAGGGAAACCGTGCCTTTAGATAGATATTATTGATTAACTTTATATTTGTATGTGCGTGTAGGAGACAAAGTTGAGGGAAACCGTGCCTTTAGATAGATATTATTGATTAACTTTATATTTGTATGTGCGTGTAGGAGACAAAGTTGAGGGAAACCGTGCCTTTAGATAGATATTATTGATTAACTTTATATTTGTATGTGCGTGTAGGAGACAAAGTTGAGGGAAACCATGCCTTTAGATAGATATTATTGATTAACTTTATATTTGTATGTGCGTGTAGGAGACAAAGTTGAGGGAAACCGTGCCTTTAGATAGATATTATTGATTAACTTTATATTTGTATGTGCGTGTAGGAGACAAAGTTGAGGGAAACCGTGCCTTTAGATAGATATTATTGATTAACTTTATATTTGTATGTGCGTGTAGGAGACAAAGTTGAGGGAAACCGTGCCTTTAGATAGATATTATTGATTAACTTTATATTTGTATGTGCGTGTAGGAGACAAAGTTGAGGGAAACCGTGCCTTTAGATAGATATTATTGATTAACTTTATATTTGTATGTGCGTGTAGGAGACAAAGTTGAGGGAAACCGTGCCTTTAGATAGATATTATTGATTAACTTTATATTTGTATGTGCGTGTAGGAGACAAAGTTGAGGGAAACCGTGCCTTTAGATAGATATTATTGATTAACTTTATATTTGTATGTGCGTGTAGGAGACAAAGTTGAGGGAAACCGTGCCTTTAGATAGATATTATTGATTAACTTTATATTTGTATGTGCGTGTAGGAGACAAAGTTGAGGGAAACCGTGCCTTTAGATAGATATTATTGATTAACTTTATATTTGTATGTGCGTGTAGGAGACAAAGTTGAGGGAAACCGTGCCTTTAGATAGATATTATTGATTAACTTTATATTTGTATGTGCGTGTAGGAGACAAAGTTGAGGGAAACCGTGCCTTTAGATAGATATTATTGATTAACTTTATATTTGTATGTGCGTGTAGGAGACAAAGTTGAGGGAAACCGTGCCTTTAGATAGATATTATTGATTAACTTTATATTTGTATGTGCGTGTAGGAGACAAAGTTGAGGGAAACCGTGCCTTTAGATAGATAATATTATTGATTAACATTATTTGTTTATGTGTATGTAGGAGACAACAGTCAAAGCTGCCTGTAACAAGCTTCTCCCCTAAAGTTGAAAGAGTTATAGCCAAACTCAAAGTACGTTACAGTCAATATGTCTGGACACACGGGGCTTGAAGAAGTTTATGTCACAGGATGAAGTTATTATTATTTATTTTGTTTAAAACTTCCCCTGTATCGCTCCATGAGTTTGGAGATTTTAAGACGTTTAACTCCATTAGTTTGGCGATAATAAGACGCTTCACTCCATTCAGGTGTTGATTTTTGTTCCTGGTTGAGCAATAGCCAGCCTGCAACTTGAAAGATTGGCCTTCGGCTGGAACATTTTGCTAAGCAAAATGTACACATTTAGCTTGAAGGGGGTGTGGTTGGGAAAAGTATAGTTTAAAGGAAGTCTGGGAAGGCGTTTGATTATAGCCTAAGGGAAAACATTATAATAGATTTATCGTAAATGGCAAAAGCAAGCAAACTTCTCAATAATAATAAAACAAAAGCACATAAAATCCTCAATAATAATTAAACAAAATATCATAATAACCCACAAGACGTCGGGTCAGATATTGTTAACACTAATACTTTCATTGTGAACTGAGCAAACTTAAACAAATTTCAGACAAAGTGAGAGCAAAATGAACAGAGAAGAACAATATACACTAAACGAGGATAATAGACAGGATATGTTGGAAAAACACTTTAAGGGGAGACACGTTTTTCTGGACCCCATTCTCCCTAATGTTTAGCCCCACTAGTTTTAAGATTTTAAGACGTTGGTTCCATTAGTTTGGGGATTTTATGACCTTTTCACCTTATTTCTTTGTCAATATTAGGACCCTTCGTGCCATTTAGGTGTAGATTTTTTCCTGGCGAGCGATAACGAGTCTGTAATTTTAGGAGGAATCAGCCATTGGCTGGGACATTTTTCTACCGAAAAATGTACAAATCTATCTATCTAGGGGGTGTTTTTCTAAGCTTGATGGAGGTCTAGGGAGGAAACTAAAAAAAAAATATATATATATATATATATATATATATATATATATATATGAATAAATGAATTAATAGATCAAACAAACAGCCACTGTCCCCTTAAGCTACATAAGGCCAATAATTTACTCTAGCTACTTCAAGACGATTTTCTTAACACTATGACGTACACTCACGCGTACTAAAAGTTGCTCAGGGGTGGGTCCTTCCTCCCCCTACTCCACCCTGGGCATGTGGAAGGGGGGAGTCGGGTCCAAGTCTACCCCCACCTTCCACCCCCAAACTATCCCCAACTCCCCCACCTTCCTTCTCTAGCTGGCAGTTAGTGATTAGCGACGATTGTTCTCATGTATTGCAAATTATTGTTAAACCATCATTGCACATGCTTACAATGACCAACATTTAAAATATATTAGGAATTTATTAATACAATATACTGCATAGTTGCATTCTCAAAATGAGTTTCTATACACAAAGTGGATTACACGAATCTTGGCTGTAATGGTCTTGTCTCTCTCTCTCTCTCTCTCTCTCTCTCTCTCTCTCTCTCTCTCTCTCTCTCTCTCTCTCTCTCTCTCTCTCTCTCTCTCATTGCACTACTTTCAACAATCAAAACTTAATGTGATTTGAATATAATAATACCGTAATTAAATCCAATCTCATACAGTATTCAGGATATTATGTTCACCATTAATGCAATACACATCAACGTGCCCTCTACGATCTACTCCTATAGGTTCTCAAATTACTTGCAGTCGAGCTTTTATATCATAAAAGGAAGGCAAACATTGGCTGAAATAGTGCTGCGACTGTTATTGATAGTTTCATTTATAATTTTAATCAGTTTCTCCCATGTATTCAACACCATATATACTATAAACGGTCTGTATTTAATTCTATGTGGCATATACACTTTAATTCTATGTGGCATATACACTTTAATTCTATGTGGCATATACACTTTTTTTTCAATCAATTAATTGAAGAACTCGATACAACTTACGATCTAAGTCGGTGTTTATTTTTAGTAAGGTTTGAGTATCGACCCTTGAGTAGCAGGGTTCGCCTTATCATTTCCCCTTGCTTTGTCTCTATCTGTGATCCCAGCCTCTCACCTCTACAAACCCCATCAACTCTCCTCTATGTGTATCGAATACAGGCAACATTCATCACACACACAAATAAAGGGAAATATACCCCATTCAGACCCATTATATCTTGGTTGTTAAAAGTGTGCTATGAGAGAGTTACAAGGAATAGTTAGTATCTTAAAGACCGTGCGGTCCATTTCGGGGAAATATTCGAAGTGGAAGGAGAGACATTTTTCAGTGCACTACAGTCATTACAGAGTGTGCAACATACTATCTACTGACTACTGTCTTCTTGAACTGCTCAACTGAGGAAATGTTTACAACTTCTGAGGAAAGTTTGTTCCAGGTAGAACAGATCTTAAATGGGAAACAGTTTCCACAAATACTAGTGCTGAACCTTTTCAATTCTAACTGCCAGCCATGGTTGCGTATTGTATTCGTATTGAGGCAAAACATTTTGCTATGATCTACATTGTCAAACCCATTACATATTATAAAAACTTAAATTAACTGACCTCGTAGTCTACGTGTTGAGAGAGAGAGAGAGAGAGAGAGAGAGAGAGAGAGAGAGAGAGAGAGAGAGAGAGAGAGAGAGAGAGAGAGAGAGAGAGAGAGAGAGAAGATCATCACTACAGCTGAGATTCTTGTAACCCACGTTGTGAAAAGAGACTCATTTTGAGAATGCAACTATGCAGTATATTGTATTAATAAATTCCTAATAAATTATAAATATTAGCCATTGTAAGCATGTGCAATGATGGTTTAACAATAATTTGCAATACATGAGAACAATCGTCGCTAATCACTAACTGCCAGCTAGAGAAGGAAGGTGGGGGAGTTGGGGATAGTTTGGGGGTGGAAGGTGGGGGTAGACTTGGACCCGACTCCCCCCTTCCACCTGTCCAGGATGGAGTAGGGGAAGGAAGGACCCACCCCTGAGCAACTTTTAGTACGCGTGAGTGTACATCTTGCAGTCAGAGGCTTTATTGTGAATGTGTATGCCCTTGAGACATATCCTCCATAAGCTGCAGAAAATAGCATGGCAATAATAAAGCCAAATGAAAATGTCATCATGTCAATAATAAGGATGAAGACAAAGTTGAAAATCATAAATACAAATAATAGAACTCCGGTACAGAAAAAAAGAAGACTGCAGCGGTAAAATAAAAAATAAAATAGTATATCGTAATTTTCGAGGTAGATTTATGATGAGAAAAACAAAAATATTTAATTTATAGCCTACGTAATGAAAGGGATGGGGATGAAAAAAACAGGTAAATTATGGACGAGTTAGCAATTAAGTTGAGAACAATTAGGGACCGAAATTGAGGCAGAAAACTAGTAGCCTAAGAGTTACAGGAACACACACACACACACAAATTGTAAATGAGATAGCCAAAGACGGAGAGAGAGAGAGAGATTTACATAGATTTACATACATACACTGGCCACACTTTCTTCTACTCAACAGCTGAGCACTGGAACTCTCTCCCAGAATCAGTCTTTCCCTCTTCCTATGACTTAAATTGCTTCAAACTCCGTGTGTCCAGGCATTTTAGCTCGAGCGTCCCTTGATGTTGGCCCTGTCACTCATTCAACTATGGGGGAGGCACTCGCTATAGGCAGTTCTGCCTTTTTCCTCGCTCAATTACATAGAAAAAAAAAACCCCACAGATCTTACGAACCCTGCAAGTTGGCCAGGATTTAATCCTAGTAGATATAGCAACCCTAAGAGAAAGTGGAAGGAAAGGATAGCAAAGATGAAGGCTCACTCCCCACCCTCCGCTCCCTCCGCTAATTTGCCGTACATGTAAACAGTTAGAAGTGAATAACCTTGCAGGGCTTGGAATAGTTAGAAATGGAAAGGATAGGGCATGCACACCTTCACTTTTTTTTGCTCTCTTCAACTGAAAACGTGTTCATTTCTGCCATTTCTGAGAGAGAGAGAGAGAGAGAGAGAGAGAGAGAGAGAGAGAGAGAGAGAGAGAGAGAGAGAGATAGAGAGATAGAGATAGAGATAGAGAGAGAGAGAGAGAGAAACAGCAAAGCTAAACCACTGAATGAAACAGGAAACTTGCAAGAAAATGTCAATAAAGCAACCCGTTCTGAAGAGGCTTCAGGGAGCTTTCAAAGTTTGGAGATCAGGAAAGTGAGAGAAAAGAGATCGCAACTTAAGACATCAATAGGAGAGAGAGAGGGAGAATGACCAGGAATAGGTAGTATCTTAGAGACCTTCCGGTCCATTCCGAGGAAATACTTGAGGTGGGAGGAGAGAGACTGTTTAGTGCAGCACCCTTTTCAATTCTAATTTCCAGCCATGGTTGCATGTTGAGAGAGAGAGAGAGAGAGAGAGAGAGAGAGAGAGAGAGAGAGAGAGAGAGAGAGAGAGAGAGAGAGAGAGAGAGAGTACAAAGGAAATCAAGCAACTACAGGTCTAGTGACCCTTCTAGGCTGCTTGTCCTCCAAAACACTGAGGATCAAGTGTCCAAACAGAGGTCTAGAGTGGGTAAGGGAACATTGGAAAGGGAACTACTGCCCTAGAACTAATGTCCGTGGCAGGATTAGGAAGTTAGTAGGGGACAGATGGGTTAGTAACTGAGGGGGGGATAAAATAAAGTTATTAATTTACAAACGCAGTCAGTCGTGGGTTTGATGCGAGATATTTGTCTAAGCGGAGTTTAAATGAATCAACGGTGCTGCAGTCTATAACGTCTCGGGGAAGCCCATTCCACAAGTTGACAACTCGATTGAAGAAGAAATTCTTACATTCGTGTGAGTTAAAAGATTTACCAATAATTTTGCAACCGTTTCCCCGCGTGTAATTAGATTGGTCGATAGTGAAGTACTTACTACAGTTCATATTGTCGATGCCTTTGATGATTTTGACCCCTTGAATTAAGTCACCTCTTAAATTGCGCTGGGTTAAAGGAAATAGATTTAATTCTCTAAGACGCTCTTCGTATGGTTTGTTCTTTAGGCTAGGTATCATTTTGGTAACTCTACGTTGAACTCGTTCTAGCTTGTTTATATCTTTTTGGTAATAAGGGCACCAGGATTGAACGCAGTATTCCAGAAGAGGGCGGACTAAGGAATTGTAAAGGGTTAGGAAAACTTCTTTGGATTTATGCTCAAATGACCTACCTATAAAGCCAATTATTTTGTTTGCCTTCTTAACAACTTCTGAACATTGTTGACTCGGTTTTAGGTTACTCGATATTGTTACTCCCAGATCGGTTTCTCGGTTTACATTCTTAAGCTGAGTGCCATTCATCGAATAGTTTGCTTTCTCATTTAGGCATCCGATATGTAGTACTTTACATTTATCCGCATTGAAACTCATTTGCCAAATTTGGGCCCAACATGATAATATATCTAGATTGTGTTGCATATCGTCAACTTGTTCTTTTGAGAGTACGCTATTTGCAATTTTTGTATCGTCAGCAAATTTTGAGATTGTACAGCTGAGACCCTCATCTATGTCGTTGATGTAAATTAGAAAGAGAATTGGTCCTAGTACCGATCCCTGGGGTACCCTGCTACTTACATTGGTCCATTTAGATGCCTTACCGTTTATGACTACTCTTTGCTTTCTGTCGCTGAGCCAATTTTCTATCCATTTCAACACACCGTCTTGTATTCCATGCGCTTTTAGTTTTAGCAGTAAACGTTTGTGGGGAACTTTGTCAAAGGCCGTTTGAAAATCAAGGTATATAATATCTACAGCTTTTCTCTCATCGCAGAGGTTCAGGATATCGTGGAAGAAGTCTAAGAGGTTTGTTAAACAGGAACGTTTTTTATGAAAGCCGTGTTGAGTATCTTTAAGTAAGTTATTTGCCTCTAAGTGATTTACGAGTCTGTCTCTTATGACCGTTTCTAGCATTTTACACACAATTGAGGTTAAGCTAATTGGACGATAGTTACTGGGTAGGGATTTGCTGCCTTTTTTGAATATCGGTGTAACGTTGGCTAGCTTCCACTAATCAGGCATAGTCCCAGACTGCAAGGATTCATTGAATAGCAATGTCAGTGAGAGAGAGAGAGAGAGAGAGAGAGAGAGAGCGAGAGAGAGAGAGAGAGAGAGGGATGATAAATAAAGGATAATGGTCGGAGGGGTGAGGATGGAGGACAATTTAGGCCACACAGGTTCACGCTCAAAACAAAGAGCAGTGAGGGAGACATGTTCCTAGTCTATTCACTGCTAGTAGGCGAGAAATCATGACCTCTAACCTCTGTAACTAAAAAACGACTAGAGTAATCCAGCTAATATTTCTACCATTTGGGAAGAGTCAGTCACGGAACAGATGTGAAAAATTACAGCTAATTTGCTCTAGACCTTTTTGAGTTACAGAGGATATATGTCTTGATTTATCGCCTATTTACAGCGAATAGAATATACCAACCACAGAGAATGACGGTTACGACAAATAGATCAATGTTAGGATAGAGAGATCGTAAGTCTTAGGACGAAGAGACCAATGTTAGGATAGATAGAACATTAGTGTTCGTACAAAGAGACCAATGCTAGGACAGAGATGATGAGTATGAGGGTCGAAGGCCGATTCCTCTTAAAATTAAAGGCTTGCTAACGCTTGCCAAGAAAAAGTCAACACTTAAATGGCACGAAAGGTCGTAAAATTGACAACGAAATGGGGCGAAAGGTGTTAAAATCGCCAAACTAATGGTCCGACCGTCTTAAAATCTCAACACTAATGGGGCTAAACACGAGGGAGAAAATGGTCCAGGAAAACGACCCATTTCCCCTTAATGGAAATATATAAAACCACTGTCTCTACATCAAATACTCACCAAGTGTTCATTATCAACAACCTATTTCGGCACAAAACCTTCGTAATAGCTGAGTGACCAAGATGGGGACCTGGTTATTTACGTTTAGCTGAAGAATAAATCAATAAATAATAATAGAGAAGAGATTAAAGAGGGGAGCGAGAAGACGAGTAGAGTTGGTGGGTGGCAGAATAGACAGCACAGAGAAGGGAGAAATAGTAAGGGCCAAGACAAAAAATATATTAATAAATATAATATATATAATATACTAAAATAATAATAATACTAAAAAATACATAAATAACAACAACTCACACGAAAGAAAAAGGAAGGGGTGGGGACTGGATACAGCTAGTAAACAAAGAAGTGGTGGGGACTGGAGAGTGGAGACAGCTAGTAAACAGAGAAGGGGTGGGGAGTACAAAGGAGTACAAAGGAAATCAAGCAACAACAGGTCTAGTGACCCTTCTAGGTTGCTTGTCCACCAAAACACTGAGGATCAAGTGTCCAAACAGTGGTTTAGAGTGGGTAAGGGAACATTGGAAAGGGAATTACTGCCCTGGAACTAATATCCGTGGCAGGATTAGGAAGTTAGTAGAGGACAGATGGGTTAGTAACTGAGGGGGGGATAAAATAAAGTTATTCATTTACAAACGCAGTCAGTCGCGGGTTTGATGCGAGATATTTGTCTAGGCGGAGTTTAAATGAATCAACGGTGATGCAGTCTATAACGTTTCGGGGAAGCCCATTCCACAAGTTGATAACTCGATTGAAGAAGAAATTCTTAGATTCGTGTGAGTTAAAAGATTTACCAATAATTTTGCAACCGTTTCCCCGCGTGTAATTAGATTGGTCGATAGTGAAGTACTTACTACAGTTCATATTGTCGATGCCTTTGATGATTTTGAACACTTGAATTAAGTCACCTCTTAAATTGCGCTGGGTTAAAGGAAATAGATTTAATTCTCTAAGACGCTCTTCGTATGGTTTGTTCTTTAGGCTAGGTATCATTTTGGTAACTCTACGTTGAACTCGTTCTAGCTTGTTTATATATTTTTGGTAATAAGGGCACCAGGATTGAACGCAGTATTCCAGAAGAGGGCGGACTAAGGAATTGTAAAGGGTTAGGATAACTTCTTTGGATTTATGCTCAAATGACCTACCTATAAAGCCAATTATTTTGTTTGCCTTCTTAACAACTTCTGAACATTGTTGACTCGGTTTTAGGTTACTCGATATTGTTACTCCCAGATCGGTTTCTCTGTTTACATTCTTAAGCTGAGTGCCATTCATCGAATAGTTTGCTTTCTCATTTAGGCATCCGATATGTAGTACTTTACATTTATCCGCATTGAAACTCATTTGCCAAATTTGGGCCCAACATGATAATATATCTAGATTGTGTTGCATATCGTCAACTTGTTCTTTTGAGAGTACGCTATTTGCAATTTTTGTATCGTCAGCAAATTTTGAGATTGTACAGCTGAGATCCTCATCTATGTCGTTGATGTAAATTAGAAAGAGAATTGGTCCTAGTACCGATCCCTGGGGTACCCCGCTACTTACATTGGTCCATTTAGATGCCTTACCGTTTATGACTACTCTTTGCTTTCTGTCGCTGAGCCAATTTTCTATCCATTTCAACACACCGTCTTGTATTCCATGCGCTTTTAGTTTTAGCAGTAAACGTTTGTGGGGAACTTTGTCAAAGGCCGTTTGAAAATCAAGGTATATAATATCTACAGCTTTTCTCTCATCGCAGAGGTTCAGGATATCGTGGAAGAAGTCTAAGAGGTTTGTTAAACAGGAACGTTTTTTACGAAAGCCGTGTTGAGTATCTTTAAGTAAGTTATTTGCCTCTAAGTGATTTACGAGTCTGTCTCTTATGACCGTTTCTAGCATTTTACACACAATTGAGGTTAAGCTAATTGGACGATAGTTACTGGGTAGGGATTTGCTGCCTTTTTTGAATATCGGTGTTACGTTGGCTAGCTTCAACTAATCAGGCATAGTCCCAGACTGCAAGGATTCATTGAATAGCAATGTCAGTGAGAGAGAGAGAGAGAGAGAGAGAGAGAGAGAGAGAGAGAGAGAGAGAGAGAGATGATAAATAAAGGATAATGGTCGGAGGGGTGAGGATGGAGGACAATTTAGGCCACACGGGTTCACGCTCAAAACAAAGAGCAGTGAGGGAGACATGTTCCTAGTCTATTCACTGCTAGTAGGCGAGAAATCATGACCTCTAACCTCTGTAACTAAAAAACGACTAGAGTAATCCAGCTAATATTTCTACCATTTGGGAAGAGTCAGTCACGGAACAGATGTGAAAAATTACAGCTAATTTGCTCTAGACCTTTTTGAGTTACAGAGGATATAGGTCTTGATTTATCGCCTATTTACAGCGAATAGAATATACCAACCACAGAGAATGACGGTTACGACAAATAGATCAATGTTAGGATAGAGAGATCGTAAGTCTTAGGACGAAGAGACCAATGTTAGGATAGATAGAACATTAGTGTTCGTACAAAGAGACCAATGCTAGGACAGAGATGATGAGTATGAGGGTCGAAGGCCGATTCCTCTTAAAATTAAAGGCTTGCTAACGCTTGCCAAGAAAAAGTTAACACTTAAATGGCACGAAAGGTCGTAAAATTGACAACGAAATGGGGCGAAAGGTGTTAAAATCGCCAAACTAATGGTCCGACCGTCTTAAAATTTCAACACTAATGGGGCTAAACACGAGGGAGAAAATGGTCCAGGAAAACGACCCATTTCCCCTTAATGGAAATATATAAAACCACTGTCTCTACATCAAATACTCACCAAGTGTTCATTATCAACAACCTATTTCGGCACAAAACCTTCGTAATAGCTGAGTGACCAAGATGGGGACCTGGTTATTTACGTTTAGCTGAAGAATAAATCAATAAATAATAATAGAGAAGAGATTAAAGAGGGGAGCGAGAAGACGAGTAGAGTTGGTGGGTGGCAGAATAGACAGCACAGAGAAGGGAGAAATAGTAAGGGCCAAGACAAAAAATATATTAATAAATATAATATATATAATATAATAAAATAATAATAATACTAAAAAATACATAAATAACAACAACTCACACGAAAGAAAAAGGAGCAGGGGAGGGGTGGGGACTGGATACAGCTAGTAAACAAAGAAGTGGTGGGGACTGGAGAGTGGAGACAGCTAGTAAACAGAGAAGGGGTGGGGAGTACAAAGGAGTACAAAGGAAATCAAGCAACAACAGGTCTAGTGACCCTTCTAGGTTGCTTGTCCTCCAAAACACTGAGGATCAAGTGTCCAAACAGTGGTTTAGAGTGGGTAAGGGAACATTGGAAAGGGAATTACTGCCCTGGAACTAATATCCGTGGCAGGATTAGGAAGTTAGTAGAGGACAGATGGGTTAGTAACTGAGGGGGGGATAAAATAAAGTTATTCATTTACAAACGCAGTCAGTCGCGGGTTTGATGCGAGATATTTGTCTAGGCGGAGTTTAAATGAATCAACGGTGATGCAGTCTATAACGTTTCGGGGAAGCCCATTCCACAAGTTGATAACTCGATTGAAGAAGAAATTCTTAGATTCGTGTGAGTTAAAAGATTTACCAATAATTTTGCAACCGTTTCCCCGCGTGTAATTAGATTGGTCGATAGTGAAGTACTTACTACAGTTCATATTGTCGATGCCTTTGATGATTTTGAACACTTGAATTAAGTCGCATCTTAATCTGCGCTGGGTTAAAGGAAATATATTTAATTCTCTAAGACGCTCTTCGTATGGTTTGTTCTTTAGGCTAGGTATCATTTTGGTAACTCTACGTTGAACTCGTTCTAGCTTGTTTATATCTTTTTGGTAATAAGGGCACCAGGATTGAACGCAGTATTACAGAAGAGGGCGGACTAAGGAATTGTAAAGGGTTAGGATAACTTCTTTGGATTTATGCTCAAATGACCTGCCTATAAAGCCAATTATTTTGTTTGCCTTCTTAATAACTTCTGAACATTGTTGACTCGGTTTTAGGTTACTCGATATTGTTACTCCCAGATCGGTTTCTCTGTTTACATTCTTAAGCTGAGTGCCATTCATCGAATAGTTTGCTTTCTCATTTAGGTATCCGATATGTAGTACTTTACATTTATCCGCATTGAAACTCATTTGCCAAATTTAGGCCCAACATGACAATTTATCTAGATTATGTTGCATATCGTCAACTTGTTCTTTTGAGAGTACGCTATTTGCAATTTTTGTATCGTCAGCAAAATTTGAGATTGTACAGGTGAGACCCTCATCTATGTCGTTGATGTAAATTAGAAAGAGAATTGGTCCTAGTACCGATCCCTGGGGTACCCCGCTACTTACATTGGTCCATTTAGATGCCTTACCGTTTATGACTACTTTTTGCTTTCTGTTGCTGAGCCAATTTTCTATCCATTTCAACACACCGTCTTGTATTCCATGCGCTTTTAGTTTTAGCAGTAAACGTTTGTGGGGAACTTTGTCAAAGGCCTTTTGAAAATCAAGGTATATAATATCTACAGCTTTACTCTCATCAGGGGACTGGGGAGTGGGGACTGGAGAGTGGAGACAGCTAGTAAACAGAGAAGGGGTGGGGACTGGGGGCTAGAGAGTGGAGACAGCTAGTAAACAGAGAAGGGTGGGGACTGGGGAGTGGGGACTAGAGAGTGGAGACAGCAAGTAAACAGAGAAGGGGTGGGGACAGGGGACTAGAGAGTGGAGACAGCTAGTAAACAGAGAAGGGGTGGGGACTGGGGACTAGAGAGTGGAGACAGCTATTAAACAGAGAAGGGGTGGGGACTGGAGAGTGGAGACAGCTAGTAAACAGAGAAGGGGTGGGGATTGGAGAGTGGAGACAGCTAGTAAACAGAGAAGGGGTGGAGACAGCTAGTAAACAGAGAACGGGTGGGGACAGGGGACTAGAGAGTGGAGACAGCTAGTAAACAGAGAAGGGGTGGGGACTGGAGAGTGGAGACAGCTAGTAAACAGAGAAGGGGTGGGGACTGGGGACTAGAGAGTGGAGACAGCTAGTAAACAGAGAAGGGGTGGGGACTGAGGACTAGAGAGTGGAGACAGCTAGTAAACAGAGAAGGGTTAGGGACTGGATAAAGCTAGTAAACAGAGAAGGGAAAGATGGGAAGGACGAACACCCAAAGGGACACGCATGAGGGAAGGAACAGGGGCAATGGGGGGGGGGGGGAGTTAATAGTACACACATACACACATAGCGAGAGAAAGAAATAGAGAGAGAGAGAGTGTGAATGAGTAGAGAGAGAAATTCTGAGAGAGAGTAGAAGTAAGACAGGAGGGGTGATGGTTCCACTGACCCACTTGCCTGCTGGGGGGGCCGGAGCTAAGCCCTACTTCGTTACCGGCCAGGCATGACGCGGGTACGAAGAGAGGAGGGCTGAGAGGGGAGGGGTAGGGGGCTGTGTAGAGGGGCGGGGGGCTGTGTAGAGCGGCGAGGGACTGGAGAGAGTAGGGGGAGGTCTGGGGAGAGAGGGTAAGGGGCTGGGGAGAGAGGGTAAGGGGCTGGGGAGAGTAGGTAAGGGGCTGGGGAGAGAGGGTGAAGGGTTGGGGAGAGAGGGTAAGGGGCTGGGAAGAGAGAGTGAAGGGGCTAGGGAGAGTGGGTAAGGGGCTGGGGAGAGTGTGAAGGGGCTGGGGAGAGTGG
Source organism: Lithodes maja (assembly GCA_037953745.1). Taxonomy (NCBI): domain Eukaryota; kingdom Metazoa; phylum Arthropoda; class Malacostraca; order Decapoda; family Lithodidae; genus Lithodes; species Lithodes maja. The sequence goes on from JBAKBP010031771.1 coordinate 17,142, forward strand.
GTAAGGGGATGGCGAGAGAGAGTAAAGTGAAGGGGCTGGGGAGAGTGGGTAAGGGGCTGGGGAGAGAGGGTGAAGGGTTGGGGAGAGAGGGTAAGGGGCTGGGGAGAGAGTGAAGGGGCTGGGAAGAGAGAGTGAAGGGGCTGGGGAGAGTGGGTAAGGGGCTGGGGAGAGTGTGAAGGGGCTGGGGAGAGTGGGTAAGGGGATGGCGAGAGAGAGTAAAGTGAAGGGGCTGGGGAGAATGGGTAAGGGGTTGGGGAGAGAAAGTGAAGGGGCTGGGGAGAGTGGGTAAGGGGCTGGCGAGAGAGTAAATGGGCTGGGGAGAGTGGATAAGGGGCTGGGGAGAGTGTGAAGGGGCTGGGGAGAGTGGGTAAGAGGCTGGGGAGAGTGGGTAAGGGGCTGGGGAGAGTGTGAAGGGGATGGGGAGAGGGGGTAAGGGGCTGGGGAGAGTGGGTAAGGGGCTGGGGAGAGTGGGTAAGGGTTTGGGGAGAGAGGGTGAAGGGGTAGGGGGAGAGAGGGTGAAGTGGTAGGGGAGAGAGGGAGTGGGGAAAGAGGATGAGAGGGTGAAGGGCTACGGGGAGAGAGAGGGAGGGGGCAGGGAGAGAGAGGGAGGGGGCAGGGAGAGAGGGGGAGGGGCTGGGGAAAGAGGGGGAGGTGATCGGGAGAGAGAGTGAGGGGTGGGGAGAGAGGGTAAGGGGCTGGGGAGAGAGGGTAAGGGGCTGGGGAGAGATACAGGATAAGGGAGTTGGGGAGAGCGATAGGGTGATGGGGCTGTAGGCCTATACATAAAGAGGGGGTCTGGAGAGAAGGTAAAGGGGCTGGAAAGAAAAGGGTGGTTAGGGAGTAGGTGGTGGGTTAAACAAAGGTGGTTAGGGAGTAGGTGGTGGGTTAAACAAAGGTGGTTAGGGAGTAGGTGGTGGGTTAAACAAAGGTAGTTAGGGAGTAGGTGGTGGGTTAAACAAAGGTGGTTAGGGAGTAGGTGGTGGGTTAAACAAAGGTGGTTAGGGAGTAGGTGGTGGGTTAAACAAAGGTGGTTAGGGAGTAGGTGGTGGGTTAAACAAAGGTGGTTAGGGAGTAGGTGGTGGGTTAAACAAAGGTGGTTAGGGAGTAGGTGGTGGGTTAAACAAAGGTGGTTAGGGAGTAGGTGGTGGGTTAAACAAAGGTGGTTAGGGAGTAGGTGGTGGGTTAAACAAAGGTGGTTTGGGAGTAGGTGGTGGGTTAAACAAACGTGGTTAGGGAGTAGGTGGTGGGTTAAAAAGGGTGATTAGGGAGTAGGTGGTGGGTTAAAAAAGGTGGTTAGGGAGTAGGTGGTGGGTTAAACAAAGGTGGTTAGGGAGTAGGTGGTGGGTTAAAAAGGGTGATTAGGGAGTAGGTGGTGGGTTAAAAAAGGTGGTTAGGGAGTAGGTGGTGGGTTAAAAAAGGTGGTTAGGGAGTAGGTGGTGGGTTAAAAAAATGGTTTAGGGAGTAGGTGGTGGGTTAAACAAAGATGGTTAGGGAGTAGGTGGTGGGTTAAAAAAGGTGGTTAGGGAGTAGGTGGTGGGTTAAAAAAAAAGTGGTTAGGGGTTAGGTGGTGGGTTAAAAAAGGTGGTTAGGGAGTAGGTGGTGGTTTAAAAAAAAAATAGGAGTAGATGGTGGGTGAGGGCTAAAAGTAAAACGATAAAAAAGGCATATTGATATAATTATGAGATAGTAACTCACAATCCCATTGACACCGACCAAATATCTTCACGAATTCTATGTTATAGAGAGACAAACCTTTATGTTTGTAACTTATGTTGCTGTTTTATGTGCAAGATCTGTTTTAATACAAGTTATATAAAAGATTCCTAATGGTATTATATAAAGAGAATACCACATGCAAATTGACATCAGAGATAGAGTTTAACGTTGACCTTGAGTGGACAATCAGTGGTGTGATTGTGAACGAGCGTAGTCAAAATTAAACAAATTCCATGAGTACATACAACTATAAGTAAATGCTATATATGTTTTATGATGACAAGCTATATTAAACGGTACTTGTAATGCAATATATTATACATGTATATTAAACGGTACTTGTAATGCAATATATTATACATGTATATTAAACGGTACTTGTAATGCAATATATTATACATGAATATTAAACGGTACTTGTAATGCAATATATTATACATGTATATTAAACGGTACTTGTAATGCAATATATTATACATGTATATTAAACGGTACTTGTAATGCAATATATTATACATGTATATTAAACGGTACTTGTAATGCAATATATTATACATGTATATTAAACGGTACTTGTAATGCAATATATTATACATGTATATTAAACGGTACTTGTAATGCAATATATTATACATGTATATTAAACGGTACTTGTAATGCAATATATTATACATGTATATTAAACGGTACTTGTAATGCAATATATTATACATGTATATTAAACGGTACTTGTAATGCAATATATTATACATGTATATTAAACGGTACTTGTAATGCAATATATTATACATGTATATTAAACGGTACTTGTAATGCAATATATTATACATGTATATTAAACGGTACTTGTAATGCAATATATTATACATGTATATTAAACGGTACTTGTAATGCAATATATTATACATGTATATTAAACGGTAGTTGTAATGCAATATATTATACATGTATATTAAACGGTACTTGTAATGCAATATATTATACATGTATATTAAACGGTACTTGTAATGCAATATATTATACATGTATACAAATTATCTGATTATTCTGCACTCTTTAATATATGACATAGTTGAATATATTTAATATATGACATAGTTGAATATATTTACTTAGAAGAATATATCATAATTGGCATTGCACAGAACTAGAGATCCGATAATAAGTAGGCCTATAAATAATAGGATCTCTACACAGAACGTGCTAAATGATAAATATTCCATATAAAGTATCTTTTTCTCACCAAGACATAATTCAACCAAGTTCAATTTCCAATATTATACACACAATCAAATCAAATATTTACAATTACTATGCAAAACTACAATTGACTTTGATGCAATAAAGTTGATCTTTTCTTGGAGTGCACGGATTTTCAAATATTGAAATATTGCGGGTTCAAAGAAGATATAAAAAAGGGGAAAAACGTGTCTATAACGATATACCTAAATCAAGGTACGGTCGAGGTAAATAAGTGTTAGATATTTCACAAAGTTTCGGACACTGACTAATACTCTAAGGGATAAGCACTTTTCCCAGTAACTATAAATATACCAATAACATTTTTTGAGCGAAAACCACTGGAATCTATGACAACACTTAATACCCCCGATTGTACATTGATAGTAATAAACCCATCTAATATAAGGTAGAAATGTAAATCACTATCAATATATCAAATTATTTTATACACCATTTCTAGACTCTTAATTTTTTAAACTTTACGAAAAACTACTACTCAAAATTCGTTTAAACCCCGGACCACCTCTTAGGAATGCACTACCTCAGAGTAGCTTTCCACCGTTCTTAATCCACAACAGTACATACGTAATTAGTAACAAATATCTCATCAAAAGAAGGTGCTTTTATGTGAATGTGCCTAGTTTTCCTTCGAGTGATTATTTGTTCAATGTTCTTCTATGAAAACAAAAACAATGTTTTTTTTTTTAAGCAGAGGAAGATAGCGTGGACAAATTTAAGGGAGCCCACCTCGCTTTTTTTTTCTTTCTCTCCCTCTCTCTTTGGCTTGTATCCATTCGGCCCCATTCAGCCTACTGTTTTAAGACGTTTACCCCATCCAGGTGTCAATATTTTCCTGGCGAGCGGTAGCGAGCCATCATATATATTTTTTTGTTTTGAAAGCAAGCTAAATTTGTAAATTTTTCGATAGAAAAATGTCTCCGGCGAAGCCAGATTTCTCCATACAATGCTGGCTAGCTATCGCTCGCCAGGAATAAATCGACACCTGGATGGGGGTAAACGTCTTAAAACAGTTGCCAGAGTGGGGCCGAATGGATACAAGCCAGGGAAATACAGACAAGGAGAGACAGAGAAAAAGAGCCGGTGGCCCCCCCCCTTAACGGTGTAAATATTCCCACCTCCTCTATGTATTGATATCCTTGGTGTAACGCTAAATGCCACCCTAAGCTGGACACTCATGTTAGACCTATAGCTAACAATGCCTTTAAAAACTGGGACTCTTGTTGTACAGAGTTCGAGGATTCTTCACTGACGAGCAGTTGGCCATTTTATATACTGAATATCATGAGCATTCTTAGATGGAAACTGTCTTGATGGCGTAATGCATAGTGCGCGGAATTTCGATGTGAGTATCCTGGGTTCGAGTCCTCGGAGTGCCACATGTACCGTATTTGTTGATTTCATTAATTGAGTTTAGATGTGAAGTTGGTTGGTGGGAAAAACATAATAATAATGTTCACCTTTGTGGAGTGGATGTGGAGAGCTTGCATCATTGAAGCAGTTGGACAATATAGGCTATATAATAGTTATTATATTAAGGGGAGGCGGACCGTTTTTCTGGACCCACTTCTCCCTAATGATTAGCCCCACTAGTTTTGAGATTATAAGACGTTCGGCCCATTAGTTTGGCGATTTTAACACCTTTCACCCCATTTTGTTGTCAATTTTAAGACCTTTCGTGCAATTTAGGTGTCGATTATTTCCTGGCGAGCGAAAGCGAGCATGCAATTTTAAGAGGAATCGGCCTTTGGCCGGGAAAATGTTCCACCGAAAAATGTACAAATTTATCTTGAAGGGGGGCAGTGGCGGATCGGGGGGGGGGGCACCGCCCCCCCCCCCCCCCTTAGTGACCAATATTGCGCCCTTACATCTGATATATACTGTATTTTATCTGAAATACAATACATATAAGTTATGGAGCCCCTCATGTATATATATCAGCCCCCCCCCCCCCCCCTTAAGCCTGAGCTGGATCCGCCACTGAAGGGGGGTCTAGGGTGTGTTTTTCTAAGCTTGATGAAGGTCTAGGGAGGAAACTAAAACAAAAATATATGAATAAATTAATTAATAGACCAAACAATCGGCCAGTCTCCCCTTAATCAATAACCCACAATAACGCAGGACCTTCCTCCAATATTCATGCAAAGAGATGTTGTATCCCTTGTATTATTCTATAGATAATTTCACGGAAAATGCTCGGAGGAACTTGTTTCAATTGACCACTTGCGAGTTTCAGGCTATAAGGAAGTTGGAGTTGTAGACATCGATAGTAAACAGAAATGCAATAATAATGTAGGTTTCTGATGGCTAAAGAGTATGTTGCATTGGATTGTATGTAATAAAAATGAACTACAACCGTATTTTAGCTGGTAATTCTGTTAAATATCTATGTCTACAGCTCCAACTTCCTTATAGAACAAAACTCGCAAGTGGTCTATTGTGCCACCTCTTTTCCCACAATACTAGGGCAGCTGAAAATTACCATGAATTCACACTATCTCCTCCACAATATATAACTTCCGCTTCTCAATATCAATTTATCCCCAGAACTTCTATTCTCTGGAATTCACTTCCTTGGAGTTGCTTTCCACCAACGTACAACCTACAACCGTTTAAGGGGGGATGGCCCGGTTTTCTGGATCACTTTCTCCCTCATGTTTAGCCCAATTAGTTTTCAGATGTATAGATGCTTGCCCCATTAGATAGTCGATTTTAAGACCTTTCGCCCCATTTCTTTGTCAATATTTAGACCTTTCGTGCTATTTAGGTGTCGATTTTTTCCCTGGCGAACGATAGTGAGCCTGTAATGTTGGAAGAACCGGCCTTCGGCCGGGAAATTTTTCTACCGAAAAATGTGCAAATTAATCTAGAAGGGGGATCTAATGGATGTTTTTTTTTTTTTAATTTGATGGAGGTCTAGGGAGGAAACTAGAAAAATAATGAATACATGCAAAAACCGCCCAAAAAGTGAACCATCTCCCCTTAAATCCAGTTGTTATAAACATTTGATAAATGGGGGATGCCTCTATGCACATGGATCTCTCTCTCTCTCTCTCTCTCTCTCTCTCTCTCTCTCTCTCTCTCTCTCTCTTTCTCTCTCTCTCTCTCCAAAAAAGAAAACAAAAAAAGGATAGGCCTATGCATAATTTAGAGGCAGGAGGAGGTGGCGTGAAAAATAAGTCTACAGAGAAAAACAAGGAGAGGTATTGACAGAAAATAGAATACAGGGAAGCTAGAGAACAATATGTGGATGCTGGAATAAAAAGAGAGAAGATTGGCAGCTGGCAAAAAGAAGACTTAGAGAGGTATAGTCTATTCGCTGTAAGTAAGCGAGAAATCATGAACTCTATCCTCTGTAACTCAATAAGGGCTAGAGCAAATTGGCTGTAAATTTCCACATCTATTCCTTGGCTGACTCGTCCAAAAATTTTAGAAATATTAGCTCGATTACTCTAGTCGTTTCTGAGTTACAGAGGTTATAGGTCATGATTTTTCGCCTACTTACAGCGAATAGACTATAGTTGGCGGATACGAGACCAGATAGACAATGTGGAGAGGGAGAAAGATTGCTGGACGGTGGAATTTACATATGAATGTTAAGGGGAGACAGACCGTGTTTCTGGACCCCCTTCTCCCTAATGTTTAGCCCCACTAGTTTTGAGATCTCAAGACGTTGGTTCCATTAGTTTGGGGATTTTATGACCTTTCACCCCATTTCTTTGTCAATATTAGGACCCTTCGTGCCATTTAGGTGTCGATTTTTTCCTGGCGAGCGATAGCGAGCCTGTAATTTTAGGAGGAATCGGCCTGTGGTCGGGATTTTTTTTTACCGAAAGATGTACACATATATCTTGATTTTTATTGTCTAAGCTTGATGGAGATCTAGGGAGGAAACTAAAAACATTTACG